>APFE030149883.1:133544-160103 GCA_000404065.3 Pinus taeda | reverse complement strand
CAGCTAGCACAAGTCTGCTAGGAGCTTAAGCCAACTTCTATGAGCTCTTAGAAGAAGCTTTTTAATTGATGGATGAAAGCTAACTCAAAGGAAGCTAATCTACTTGCGGAAAGAAACTGAGAAGCCAAAAAGAAACGCAAACCCTAGCAAACCCTAATTCTACCAGCTAGTCCTACTGATCCAAGAAGGAAGATGCAAGCTACTGAATGAGATGCCATTGACTTCTAAGAAGATGAAATGCATGTATTTAAGCTATGTCTACAGCGGAATCTAAAAGAACCATATTTTTGTATTTTTGAATGAATTGTTGGAATTATCATGCATGTGCTTTCACTATTTTTGACTGTGCAGAGGTGGATCGGTGAGAGGAAATGCTTGGAAGAGGTAGGGAAGGTTCAGAGAGGGTCTAAGGAGTCCATAACACTCTTCCCCAGAGTCTCACAAGGTTTGGCTATCAGGAAACCTCACTTGTGAGCTTCTACAGGAAGTTTGCAGGGGTTCTACAAGAAACTTCACGATTTCTACAGGAAACTTCAGAATTTCTACAGGATGTTTGGAAGTCGGTTTTTAGGAGGTGAATGAGTGAGGGAAGGTGCATGGATGGATTTGGAGGTATGATAGGGGTCTAAAAATGGCCTAAGGACTGGTGGATGGAGTGATGAGGAGGTGTAGAAGGCTAACTTGGCTTGAAGAAGGCTAAGGAAATGATTGCACAAAAACTAGGGTTATGTGAGCAAATGTGGCAAACGTGAGGTAAGGATTCAAAGTAGAGGGTGGAGTGGATGGCGTTGATGGAGAATAAGTAGATGAAGGAGTGGTACAGGTGCTCTACAAGTTGTTTTTCCAATCTGAACCAACAAAGACTTGTAAATTCAAAGACCTAGTTACGTTGACCTAATTTGCTAGTTGTTAGTAAAGAGAATGAACAGAAGTGTGACCTGTAATGAAACCATGTATTTTATCTCATGCAACTAAGAAAACGAAAGTCTGAACTTGTAGCCAACTTGTACACATGAAAATCAAACACTAGTGGTTGCATGGCAAAGCAAAACTAGTGTTTTGGTGGGCAGCAAAGTCATCCTAGTCACAGCTCCTGATCCCATTGAGGGAGAGGTGAAACCATAGATGTTTGATGGCCCTTTTCTTGAAGCTTTTTCTGTTAACAACCTATCAATTAAATCTGAGCATGGAAAGCTATTTAACTCATAAAAAACAACCTAAATAACAAAACAAGATTTAAATCTAAATAGCAGATTTTATTCTAAGAATGCAGCAAAGACACACGAAAGTAAACAAAGGAATTACTGGGCACTTGAGATGGGCCCAACCCCAAGAGAGACAACCTCCTAAGAGAGATTTAGAGCTGGTGAAAAGTTGGATTCATCTTTATTGATCAAAAGAAATGTTACATTCCAAAAACTGTCCACAAGGAGAACTTGAAAATGTGCTAAAAGCAAAGCTAATCTACTGCCTAAAAATCGAACTACAAAATGACTACAAAATGACTAACTATTGGCTAACCAAAATGCCTCACTACTAGCTATCTACTGGCTAACCAAAATGAGGCCTTAAGCCCTCTTATTTATACAAATTGAGGACCCCAACAATCATCCTAAACTTTAGGGACTCGGTTGCCCAAAACTTGTAGTTAACAGCAGTCCTACTTAACTTGCTTGGCTGCCCTTGTGCTAATTGATTTGGTGGCCCTTGAACTCCGAGCTGATGGTGGAGAATTCGAGGTAAGGTCCTGTAAATGAAGGGGAAACCTTCCTACAAATCCTCTCCCTTGTTCTCCCACGAATTTGGCTGCCAGTGCTCATTAAAACCTTCAATTTTGTCTCCAAATTGACCAAAAAGGCTACACAAAGCACACATTAGACTTGTTGGCATAATGACTAACCCAATTCACTCTATTAGCATAAATATAATAAAAAACATGCAATAAACTAATGAGAATGGTGGATTAAGTTGAATTAGGAGGTTGAATGAGCCCAAATAATCATCCATTTTTGGGGCTCATAAGTGGGGACATAATCATCCATTTTTGGGGCTCATCAGTGGGGACATAGGATTAGAAATTAGAATAGTGTGGTTACAAAGTATAGGTGTATGACTTTTATACCTCCTCCTTAACCTAGGATCGATTAACATACAAATATGTTCCCCTTGTGAGCATTATCCTAGGTACTATGGATATACATTATTGTTATAACTATCATATCATACCATATACTTGTACATGTAGTAAAGGACATATATATATATATATATATATATATATATATATATATATATATATATATATATATATTTATTGTGCAAATTGGGTTCATTACAAATAGTATCGGAGCACAGTTCTACTTTGAGCCTATATAGGGGCATCTACATAAACAAACTGTGCAAAAGAGAATCCTTGTCATTGATGCGTATGTTAAACTTACTATGCTAAATATGTTTTTAAATCAAATCTGAATGGTGGTGTATGTGAGGAAATCTGAAATTGAATTGCTATGGAAGGATCTCTGCCGCCAATTACTGGAAATGAGGGATTGTATGTGGATTTGGGGTAATTCGTCAGTGCTACTGCCATAAGATCTCAGCTGTTAGAAATGGTAAAAACAATGGAATCGAAGTTAGCTCAACTCCCCGACAATAATGAAAAGTTTTTTAAAGTCAGTGAAGATCAGGAGAAGCTAGTTCGAGAATGAACATAAATGCTAATCATAAAAGTGTAAATCAAGAAGGTATAGGGAAGATAGGATCTGATAAGTTAGGAAGCGGGGAATAAACCAATCCTAAATCATCAAGGGCATATAAGAAACAAAATAAGGCTAAGTTACAAGGAGAATTTAGAAAGATCAAACCACCAGTGTTTGATGGTGAGAAAGAGGAGGACGTAGAGGCATGGCTACTGAATATGACAAAATATTTTCAAGTATACGAATATGAAAGCAACTTGAAGGCGTGATTGAAAATTTACCAATAGCAAGGTAAAGCCCCTCTATGGTGGGAGGAACGTAAGAGCGTTCAAGCACTGGAAGAAAAAACAATTTTGTGGGAAGAATTTCAGCAGCAATTTAGGGCTAGATTCCTAAGTGAGAGGTATTATGATGACAAGGCTAAGGAATTTCATGAGCTGAAATTAGGGAAAATAAAAATAGACGAATTTGTAAACAAATTCACCAATCTGTTGCTTTATGTGCCTTATTTGAAGGAAGATAAAGCTAAAATTTAGTATTTCCTAAATTGTTTGCCGATCTCTTACAAGGAGAGAATTGAGTTTGATAACCTAAAGACCATGGACAAAGTAATCAGAAAAGTAAGGCTATGTCATCAGCAGTTCAAGATTAAAAGTGAAGGTGGAAAACTATGGAAGATCAAGGATGGTGGAAGAACTGGTGGGGGGATGAAGAAATAAAAACCACCTTATTTGAGGAATTTTGGTAGAGATCATTAGAAGAAGAAAGGGATTAGAGAAGAGACACCCTTTCCAACTCAGTCTCACACGGGTTCAAGAAACAACTAAACAGAACAACAAAAAGTATGACACCACCAAAGAATCACTAAGGTGTTGGGAATGTGGGGGAACTCATATGATGAAAGACTGTCGACATAACTCTTGGTCGATGCACAACATACAGACAGTTTGAGAGGCCACTACAATAAATGATATTGCAAGGAGCATGCTAGGGATCAATTCGACCCTAGAAAGTTAGCAAGCTGAACATCAACCTACTATGTTGGAAATAGAAGGTAAAATCTCAAACCAGAATGTGTCCATTTTAATAGATCCAAGAGCTACCTTAAGCTATATTAGCCCCCAAACTCTAGAAAGATGAATTCTAAAAACAAAAAAAAACTATAATTTCATGGCTAGTACAACTAGCCACGAGCACTAAAAGAAAAATAAATCAGTGTGTGAAACAATGCCCTATTGATTTTAATGGTTATTTCTCGGAAGTAGAATTAAATCTTCTTCCACTTGGGTCATATGACATATTAGTGGGAATGGATTGGTTAGAACAACAAGCTTCTATTATAATTTTTTTGGAGAAAAGAGTGATATGTGTAGGAACTAATGGGGCTTAGATGGTCATTAAGGGAAAAGTGAAACCGTAATGGTTAGACAAATTTCTGCCTTACAATTGAAAATAAGTGCCATGAAAGGTTGCCAACTGTATTTGGTATAGGTGGAGGATAGCCCTCAGCTATCTGAACAAGAAAAGTTGGAAATGACTCTACTCATCCCGAAATTTCTAGATGTTTTTCCAAAAGAAATTCCAAGATTGCCCCCATCCAGGGATATATATTTCATGATAAATCTAATACCCGAGGTTGTTCCGGTGTCTAAGACTCCATATCGCATGAGCAATCCAAACTTATTAGAGTTAATAATGTATTTACAAGAGTTATTGCACTAGGGATATATCAGACCCAACGTTTCCCCTTGGGGGGCACTAGTTCGTTTTGTGAAAAAGAAAGACAGTACATACAAAATGTGTATAGATTATCGCTAATTGAACAAATTAGCAACAAAAAACAGATAGCCCCTACCAAGAATAGATGATCTAGTTGATCAGGTCAGAGGGGCCTAAGATTTTTCAAAGACTGACCTAAGAACAAGTTATCATCAGTTGTGAATTAAAGAGGAAGATATACAGAAGACGACTTTTAGAACACACTATGGACATTATGAGTTCGTGGTGTTACTCTTTGGTCTCACCAACACTCCTGTGACATTCATGTGTCTCATGAACAACATGCTGCATTGATATTTAGATCACTCTGTATTGGTTTTTATAGATGACATCTTGGTATACTCCAAGAACAAGGAGGAGCATCAAGAACATTTAAGGATGTTACTGCAAACCTTAAGGGGAAATAAATTGTATGCAAAAGTAGCATGTACGAATTTTTCCAAACCAAGATACAATATTTGGGACATGTCATGTCTAAAGAAGGATTAGCAGTGGACCCTAAGAAGATTACAACCATTTTGGAATGGCCAGTACCAATGGATGTGTCTACAGTTCGTTATTTTATGGGGATTGTAGGATACTATCACAGATTTGTGAAGAACTTTTCCAGATTGGCATACCCCATCACCACATTATAGAAAAAGGGAACGAAGTTTGAATGGACTAAAAAGTGTTAAGAAAGTTTCAATAAAATTAAAAAAATGATGACCACCGCTCCCGTATTATGGATAGCAGATTCGAAATAGGAATTTGTAGTATACACAGATGCATGCCTTGAGGGATTAGGAGGGGTGTTGCTACAAAAAAGTGTTGTGATAGTCTATGAATCCCATAAATTGAAAAAACACGAGAAAAATTATGTTGTGCATGATCTAGAGTTGGCTGCAGTAATTCATGCATTAAAAATGTGGAGACATTATTTGTTGGGTAAAAAGTTTGTTTTAATGACCGACCACATCAGCCTTAAATATTTTTTAGTCAATTTAACCTGAATGTGAGACAGGCAAGATGGCTAGCCTTCCTCGGCAAATTTTAATTCGAAATGAAACATATTAAAAGAAAGGAGAATAAGATTGTTGATGCATTAAGGTGGCATGCCCATGCTACTGTTACACGCATGGGAGTAAGTGTAAAAATAGATTTTAAGGGAGAGATGAGATTAGATCGACAACATGACCCCCAATATCAAGAATTGTACAAGCAAATACAGCAAGGTAAGACAACAAGGTATGTTATCAATTCTAAAGGATTGATCACCTGCCAAGGTAGATGGGTTATTCTAGATAGCACCCCTCTCAAACAATTAATATTTGACGAAGAACATAAAGAGCCGTACACAGGCCACCCAAGAAGCCAGAAAATGATAACTGCATTAAGGAAACAATTTTTCTTGGATGGAATGAAAAAGGAGGTAGCTGATTATTTGGCAAAGTGTTTGTAGTGTCAACAAGTAAAAATAGAACATCAACATTCGACAGGTCTGTTGAATCCACTACCTATTCCAAAATGGAAGTGGGAAATGATTTCCATGGATTTCATAAATGGATTACCAAAAAATCAATATCAGTATAATTCCATTATGGTGGTAGTAGATATACTAACAAAAGAAGCCCACTTCATTCTTGTACAATCCACCTTTGGAACATCACAAATAGAAAATATCTTCATGAAAGATATTCTCATATTACATGGTATACCAAAAATGATCGTATCAGATCGGGATGCCAAGTTTACTTCAAAATTTTGGAAGTCACTGTTTGGAAATTTTCATACCAAATTGAACTTTAGTGCAACATACCACCCACAAATGGATGGGAAAACTGAAAGAACAAATCAGGTCTTGGAGGACCTTCTTCGAATGTATGTGATGGATAGACCCACAAAATGGGAAGACAATTTACATTTGGCCAAGTTTTCGTATAACAATAGTTACCAAGCTTCCATTAAGATGAGCCCCATCAAAATTCCATACCCCTCTCAGTTGGACTCAGCCAGAGGATCGGCTGATCCTTGGGCCTGAACTCTCAGGTGAAATGGAAGGGATAATGAGAAGAATTCAGAAAAATATTAGGACTGCTCAAGACAGACAAAAACATTATGTAGATAAAAAAAAGAGTTTTTAAGGAATTTTAAATTGGGGAACATGTGTACTTGAGGATTAGGCCTCACAAGAGTACCTTGAGTACTGACAGCTATGATAAGTTAGCACCATGATATTGTGGACCATTTGAAGTGTTGGATCGAATAGGTCTAGTAGCATATCAATTAGCTCTACCTTCTCATATTAAAGTACATAATGTATTTCATGTGTCACTATTAAAAAAAATGTGCATGATAGCTCTCACATAATTGATTGGCATCTTCTACAGGTGGAACCCGAAGGAGATTTCTTTCTTGAACCACTCTGTGTTCTTGAATGGAGCGAAATTGTACTATGGAACTAGGTCTTATCTTAGGTTAAACTGCAGTGTTGACACTTTACTCCTAAGGAGGCGACTTGAAAAAAAGAAGAGGTCATAAGGGTTGCATACCCTAAGTTATTTTCTGCTGAATAATAACACCAAGGACGATGTTAAGTTTAAGGGGGGGATGATGTAACACTTCCCATTTTCAAGAACTAGAATTATTATGTAATAGCTACAAAGACATATGCTAGTAGGTGATATACATGATTATGTGAATGTTATATTTTATAAATAAAGTTATTAATGCTGTGATCTTGAATTCGGAAAATTCATGGGTTGACCCCAGAAAAGAGGATGAAACTTACAAGAATCTAAGAGGGATTAGATTCGTCATGATTTGTCCTATATATATGTGTGTTTGTTAACATGTGGGAGATAAAGACTGGGAATAAAAGCTCTGCAAGTGGAAAAGCAGGCTTGTAGCTTTAAGGCAAAACATGGAAAAAGCCTAGGTTGAGGGAAGGCAAAACCCTTCAAGGTAGGACGCTTCCAAGAAAAATATGTGAACATGATAATGATAAATAAACATTATCAAGGCAGAGTAGAGGTTACTCATGCCTGGAAAGTTGTCATAGCTCGGGGGGAATCAACGGATTCATGGTTTGGAGGTCTGATGTAGTCAGCCATTGATATTCGAGTTCAAGATTATTGTTCAGAAAATTCCTAGTGCTAGAATGATGTTATATTAGATGTATGCTACATTTTATGGAATGAAGATTAAGGGTTAGTTAATTTATGTAGGCACTGTTCCTAATATGTAAAGAGATGCATGTTAATTATATTAGTTATGAGTTACTAGTCGATTATCTTCTGTAGGTGAATATTCTTTATTTATTGTAGAATTGCATGTTAATTATAATGGATGCAAAATGATGATGGCCTAACCTTCGTGGATGATTAAGTTTATAAATTGTAGAGGTGTACATTATTTTATAACTTATGCATGACGTTGGTTACTTATTTGTGAATGATATTTCTTATCAGTTACAAGGTTGCATGTTATATTATAGTAGATGTACGTTTAAAATGTGATTAATTTTCTATGGACGATGTTAAATAGTTTTCATTACAGAGTTATTTAAGCTATGGGTGGTATACCGAATGTTGAATGTATGCTTTCATATTGATGAAGTAAGAGTATGTATATTAAAGGGTCCCATGGAACCTGGTGTATGACTATGTTAACCGATATGGTCACACATAGGGGTTAGGTATAGGTAAGGAAAGTAAAATTGAATAGTATATTTGAGGTATGGGTATACCTGTCATACTTCAGATGGAAGTTTGTATACCATGAGGTGAGGAAAGTATTTCATTTTTGAGCATGTAGGTGCTCCTAACAAATACCATGTCCCTTAGATGGGGATTTCTATCTAAGAAATGTGAATTAAACACAAGGACTCATCTATTCAGGTCTCTAGCGAGTAAATAAAGTTAGAAGTCCAATTGATAACTATAATAAGGAGAATGGAATATTATATAGAAACAAGGTAAATTACTCCTATAGAAAGACTACAAAAACTCCATCTTTATTGCAGGAGAGTTTTAGAGACCTATGGATAACCATCAGTAGATGTAAGTGTTGAAGGCCCCGAAAATCGGGTCGACAACAAGGGGGATACTCGCCCGGTCCGGACCTCGGTTGCCAGCACCTTATCCATTTGGTATAGAGGGTCTGACTGGGGATCTGGGACCAGTTTCCCAATTCAGTGTATGTGTGTGTGAGAAAGAAGGGTATTTCTGTTCGGACTGGAATACTTCTAGCTAATCTAATGCTATGCTATGTATTCTAATAAACAGAAAAACATCGAAATTTATGCTAACCAGGGGTGTGATCTTTCTTCTATGCGATCTAAAAAGATTTCATACAATAACTGGTAATAAATATCATTCAACTATCGTAAGAAAAGAATTCGCTAAAGATGAGCTACTTCATATAAGAAGTTAGACGAAACAGTTGTTACAACTTATCGCATAAATGAGCTATTCATACACTAAACATAAACAAATAGTTATCACCATACAAAAGTGCCAAATGATAACTCAGACATTCATGCTGTAACATATAAATAATTGGAAAACTAAATATCGCTTTAACGCATAAGCAGAAATGGTTAAGAGATAAAAGTACCATTTATAACTAGTCCTACTCATGAGCTTCAAGCAATGATTGATTTATCTCTCCTTGATTCAACATATACTAAGAGTACAGAAGTGCAACATCAGTAGCAGATATCAAATGCAAATATCAAATAAACCTTGTTCCATTCATTCACCAAAACCTCCTCTGAGGGTGCAAAAGTGCATGTTCTGAGGACAAGTTTTTGATAAATTTCTGGGCCCTTCTCTAAATGCATGAGAAGGGTTTAAATACTACTAACTAATTCTAAAAATAAATTATTACAAAAATAAAGGATACAGTTTATGACCGTCCTTTTTTCAGGAAAATAAAACGAAATTAAAACTAAAATTAAACTATTTCTATGCTTGATCTCTGAAATCACATGTACGCAGCACCTGTTTAAGGAGATGTGGGTGGCTGACTTCTGCTTTCAATTGGGTTGAGAAAACAGAATCTATGAGAGTTGGCGCCATCTTTTCTGTTGCATTTATAATGCACTTCACAGTCATCCATTGGCTATGTGGTTTTACTAAAAATGTCCAGTAACAGTCCCAGTTTAACTTAGCCTGTGGATTACTTTAGCCTTTTCTTGAGCTCTCTGTTTCCAATCTGCTTCTAGATGTTGAGAATTTGGTAAGTACCCCGGGGTGGTTTCTGCGATCAAATTTTCCCTGTGTATATTCTCATTTACACAATCAATAAGTCTACTTGCTGCCATGGCTGCTGCTTGCTCTGCTCCCCTGATTTGCTTGTCCTATTTCTTAAAGAGCATTTCCTTGTGGTTTTCATTAATCCTTGGTGCATCTGCTCTTTTTCCCTCCTTTGTCTCTTGCCATACCAAATACTCAGTCACTTGTTTGTCCATAAGATCGTAGTCACTCCGCAATTCTATTACTTGATTAGTGATTTTATCACTAATCTCGCAATAATGACTCCACTGTGATATCTTGTGGCCCAACGCTTCTTGTTGTTGTAGTAATTGCTCATTCAGGGAAATGGACTCTGTGATGAACTCTTTGATCTTCGGGTCGCCCTTGTGCATCTCTTTCAAATCTTGTAATTTTTTTCCTTTCTCATCCAAACCTTTCTGATAGTTTAACTGCATCTATTGGAAGTCTTGTTGCAACTTTTCAAGTTGTTTCTGCGCTTTGTTATTGACATGGGCTTGTTGCAATTGTTGTTGTAATACTTGTATCTACTGCTCCCTTTCTTTTAGCAGTTGTTGTACTTCAGATGCTTTGTCGATTGTAGCGGAGGCATATGCTCCTGCGATCTGAGATAGTTTGGTGAGATTTTTCGTGGGGTTGCTTGTGGGATCTTTCCATAAGACGTCCAATTGTTCTGTATTTTGAGAGAGAGTGATTTCTGGCTTCCTTTTCTTTCTCTGCTTCCTTACTACTGCTTTATGTTGTGGGATGTAAAATACATCTAGGGGAGGAATTTCTTCTACTTTTAGTACAAGCTCAGAGGATGGATAAATAGGAATATGCTCCACATCCGAGGCTTCACTGACTATTCCTGTGACTACTTCTTTTATTATCTGTACATCACTGACATTTGTCTTCATGGTCTGTCCTTTAATATTGATCAAGTCATTGAAGGTTTCCCATTCTTTATCTAGTTCAGCTGTGACTAGTGGTGCTTGGATGACTAGAGGGGGAGGATTTCTTTGTGGGGAGGCAATGATCTGCTGATGTAGAAGTTCTTCTGACTGGGCAGTATCATTCACTGATCCCTCGTTCTTATTTAGTTCATTTCCGGATCTTTTAGAGTGTTCAGATGCTTCTTTTTCAGATTTAGACTTAGATCCGTTGGTACTAGAACTTCCATTGAGGCTGACACTTGGAGTCGGCTCTCTCGGGGGTTTTAGGCATAGCTTTTCCAAAGGGATACTGGCCAGCCTTCTTTCCCTGTATGTTTTGAATCTTTGAAATTCTTCTGGGGGTAGTTGTTGTTGGGCTGTGTGCAGAATTTCTTCCAATGTGTTTTTCTGCTGAAATAAATCATCAAATAAATCTTTTTCTCTGGAGAATACCTTTATCTTGACTGTTGTTGTAAAATTGTGGGCGACCTCATAAGGGTCAAATGGCCTTGCAGTGAATTTGAAGAGCAGTAAGCACGTGATGTTTTTTACTTCTGCAAAGGCATGACCTACATCAAATAGTGAGAAGGCCCCATAGGCTATAGGGAACTGTGGCCAGATAGCCTTATTTTTGTCTTTTAATTCTTTAGTTAGGCATCCTTCTCCACAAGTTTGGTAGGCAATCTCTCGGGCTAAGAGTTTATCAGGAATATATACAGGCAAGACATGAGGGGGTACCGAACTTCTAAAAACCATGACATAAGTAAACATTTCTTCCCCGAACCATCTTGCGACAGTGAGGATGTCCACTTGTGCTTCAGGCGAGCATCTCGAAGGGTCTTTATCATACAAAATTCTATACAAGGGTAACATAACTCCATGACAAATTTGGTAAAAATATGGGACGAACTGAGAGTCCCACAACTCTTTGTGATATACATGAATGGGTAGAGGGTCTTGTGTTGTCCACTTCCAACCCATAACAGGAAACTTGGAAATATAACATATTGCATCCATTATATACGCAGAAAGGTAAAAAGGAGGATAAATCCTCTGAGCCGTAGCTCTTTTGGACCGGTAATTGCCAATGGCTGTGGCCAAGTTATCAGATAAAACTCTGGCCCAATCTACAATGGTGGCATTTGTGGCAGCATCCAATAATGGAAGCCACTCCCAGTCGAATTTGTTAATATCTGGCATTCCAAATATTCTACAAAGCATGGCAGTAGCAAAGCAGTATGGAGAGGTAAGGGCGCTAGTACTGCACATACCATGTTTATCTTTCTTGAGCGGCTCATCTCTCCTAGACCAATCTTTGGTAGTTTCTGCTAGGTCTGGATTTTCTTTTGCGAAATTCTCTGCAAACTATTTGTTGTAGATCGCCTGTGGTTCTGGTAGATGATACATGAGCTTTAAATCCTGTGCGACGAATGAACCAATGAGTCCTTGACCGTGAACCTTGAACTGTCTATTTTTTATTTCTGCGTTATCCAATATCCATTTGACCATGGCCATGTATGGGAGGATTCTTGGTCTTACTGCTATCCGATGTAAGAATGAGCAAGCTAGCTCTGTAAGGGATGCTTCAGAAGAGTTTTGTGAGCCTACGACAGCTGCAACCTCCATTACTCTGGGATTCTCCTCTTCCAGTATGTTATACATTCCTTCCCACGTAGCTATTCCCGCATCTCGATTGCAAGCCGTGTCTATATACAAAGGTGCCATTTTCTCTTCTTCGGAGCTCGGGGCTTTGCTTTTATTTCCCATTTCGGCCTGCGTATTGTGTTGTATAGCCCTCTGCTCTCCGTGCCTGCAATTCACAAGTGAGGTGAAATTGAATGACAAGGAAGGGTGATGGGAAAGTTTTAAATGCCGCAGACATACCAAATATACCACCTTACTTGAAATGTTTTTTGAAGAGCACGCACCCATATTCTATTAATAACTGACAACTAACTCTTTTTATTAGCATTTAAAGCGCATAACCATGTGTCAGCTTAGGGAAACTAATTTTCTTGAATAACGAGCCCGACAGATTTGCGATGGAGCGATTTTGTGATTTGCTACCACAACATCGCAGATCACAATATCCTAGAATCATGCTACCACAACATCGCAGATCGCAAAATCACAAAATCACAAAGTCGCAGAACCGCAGTATCGCAATATCGCAATATTGAAAAATCGCAGATCGCAGAATCATTATGTATGACAAATTTTTTGTTAACCTGTTTCTTGCGAGATGCAATGTTTCGATGGGCGGCATCGCAAATCGGCAGATTTCTTGAAGTGATTTAAGTAATTATGCTGAGTGCGACGCGATATTTGGTCATTATCGTTATCTCGTGAATATTGGGATTGCGTTTGTGAGGTGGCATCCCGCTATTTTCTTGCGATGTGATTTCCCTTGGTCGGGTAATTTTTTACCTTATCATAAGCTTAGATTCTAAGAGTTTCCAAGGTGGCTTTCTAAGCTTATTATGGTAACTTTATTTGTGAAAAAAGAAAATTAAATGCTACTTTAAATTCTTCGAATTTTAATAACTAAGGGTTCCCCCTTTTTTTATGATAAAAAAGGAGGGGGGTTGTTGGTGGCCACAACAATTGGCGATTCACTCAGAAGAACCAGTTAATTCTGTGTTTGAGTTGAATTTTCCAAACTTCCAAAACATAAATTTCTCAGAAAATTAAACTTTATTATAGAAAGATAAAGTACATTATGCTCTGACCTGTTAATGACATTTTGTTTCAGCTATTTTCAACTTCGATTATTTGCTACCTCCAGTTAGTCCTTGTGTTTACATCAGTCATTACTTGGTCTATAAGGATAAAACAAAGTCTTCTCTATAAACCAGTATTAATATACTCATTTGTCATAGGTAGAGCCTCTGCTGCCAACAGGCGTTCATAGCCTAGACAGGGTTACCTGTTACCCAGCAATGATCCTGTATCCTTATTAAAGAAACCTACAACTCTCAACGAAGAATCCACATCTACACTTATTGCTTTTTCTTTTTTATTCTTAAAGAACAATGTCTTGGTTTGATAGCCAATTTGTGACACAGTCATTCACTTAATTTATAACTTTGCTGAACAAGCTGGCTCGTGATGAGACCCCTTCCCTCTTGATTGTAACAATCTTGAGTCATTGCCCTGTTCTGGTATGCACTATTTGGCAAAGTCAGCAAGTTATAATATCTGTGATTATGATAAGCTGGCTTGTGATGAGACCTCTCATTCTTCAAGATAAAGTGTATCCTTGGATTGTTCCTCTAAAAGTTGTGATTTCCTTAGCATGGAGGAAATCATTGTCTTCTTTAGATAGCTCTGGATGACAATGATAGAGTTTTTTGGAAGTAACTGTTCTACAGAGAATCTTTATTTTGTTATTGATACCTTTCATTGCACTGATATAAAACAATTTCTTCACTAAAGGTTTATCTTCATCAAATTTTTATGAAGTTGAGACTAGTGCCATATCTAGGCTAGAGTGTTTAACTGTATTTTTCAATAATAAAGTTTAATTTTCTAAAATATTTTCTATTTATACAAGCGAAAAAATCAAACTCTGAAAAGAGAGTTGGTGTCTTTTTCATAAATGCCTAATGTAACCATTCACAACTGGTTTTATTATATGAGAATTGTTTTTTGAGGACGATCGCAAATTTTCTAATGAGAATTAAAATATGGAAAGGGCTAATTACTTCATTTATTTTTAACTACAAACTAACTAAACTAATTCTACTCCTATCCTAATTAATATACATGAAATTAACTAGGTGCAATCATATTTCCAATGTAACCATTTTCTCATTTTTGTTCCTGTATATATGTACAGTTCAAATATTAATACTAAAAATGAAATTCTCACTGATCTTAGAAAATTGAACGTAGAACAAGAATGTACAATTATTGTTAGAATTTTGTTTAGAATTTTCCTCTTATGGAATTTTCTTTCCAATTGAATACTTATTGGATCATAGAAATCTGGATGGATTTCTATTAAAGGATGATAAATGCTCAATGGAAGGGATAATAGACCAGATTGAAGATATGAATTTTTGGATTCAAAGTCCTGGAAATTAGAAAACACATTTGATTTTGCACAAAATAGGTAAGAAGGAAAAAATAGTATAAGATTATTATCTGTACAACTAGAATTACAACACAGTTGGGATTGTTTCGTAATGATTTCTCTTTCACAAGGATTGACTATGATTATAGGGTTCGAGTGACCTCGACTTCCATCTTGTGATTTAGAAAGGGGACCATGATTATAAAAAAGCATGAAAGGTTGGTCATGATATGAATCATAGACTGGAATATTTTCTTGGGTAATGAAATCTTGTAGGTGATTAGCTGCTTTAGAATGAAAATCGGTTTGAAACAGTTTCTGATTTAAAATACTTCTCATTCTCAAATATTATTTGAAGTTGTTGTTTATTTTCTCGAGATAAATCAACATCTTCAATATCAAAATAATCATCATAAATGACTTCATAAGATTCCCTAGGTTTTTCTTCAGTTTCACCCAGTATATTCAAACCACGAGAAATAGGGATTTCATGTCTGTAAATGGCAAGAGAATGTTCTCCAATTATTTCTTTATCTTGAAAATCACTTAATGGTGATTCATTAAGACCAGTCTCTATACTTTCTAAAATATCATTAATATTGAGAGGGGAAGAAATATCATCATTAAAAATATTAGGATAAAAAGAGAAATGTGATTATGGAGTAATGCAAGAAATATCTCTTCTTAAAATCTCTTGCGCATTATTTTCATCATAGATTTCAGTTTTTAGATCATACCTTGATCTGCTCGTGTTTTTTGAAAGAAAATTACTTTGTTTTTCTGACCTTGGCATTTGCTGAGTTGCGATCGTATTTTCTGAATTTGCCTCAAAGTTGCCTTCAGATTCCAAGGTGACCCTTTTTCCAAAATCACCGCTTTTGTCTTTTGGTGTTCGATCCGAAATATCTTCTAAGTTTTGTGAAATTTCTTCATCTTGATTTGTTTGCAAATCCGAATTGGATTTCTCATTTATGCCGGAAGGGAATTGCACATAGCTTGGATTAATTTCATATGAGTCAGGAATAGGAGGCAGCGAATAATTATGATCAACACAATCTAATGATTCTTCACTTATGGGATCATTTTCAATATTAAATTTCAGATAATTTAGATGAAATCGAATATTAAAATCTCTAACAGACTCATCTTCTTTAGTATTCAATTTCATCATATACCTGATCATAATCATAGGAGTCAAATTTGCAAACGAAAATCGTGACAAATTGATCCCAGCTGTGAATTGAGGCAACCAAAAGGGTTCTACACCATTTTCTATCTTCTTCTACAAATGTGAGGGTAAAAATTCTGCATAAAATGCCTTCCTCAATTCCCTGAAATTCAGAATTTGAAACTCCTTGAATAAATTGAAAGGCATGATTAAAAGCAGAAGAATTTCTCTTACCATCGAATTTTACCTGAGAGAGTAGCCTTACCACTTCGGGTGGAGTGTTGGAAGATGCACGAACATGGATGCAACTCAAAATTGGAAATTTAAGAGATGACATCCTAATTCAAATGTTAACATTGAAAACAAACTCCAAAAGACAACATGTTTTAGGCCCTCCTTCTAGCGCCAAATATGTTGAAGGCCCCAAAAATCGGGTTGACAACAAGGGGGATACCCGCCCAGTCTGGACCTTGGTTGGCAGCTCCTTATCCGTTTGCTATAGCGGGTCCGACTGGGGATCTGGGACCAGTTTCCCAATTCAGTGTATGTGTGTGTGAGAAAGAAGGGTATTTCTGTTCGTACTGGAATACTTCTATCTAATCTAATGCTATGCTATGTATTCTAATAAACAGAAAAACATCGAAATTTATGCTAACCCGGGGTGTGATCTTTCTTCTATGCGATCTAAAAAGATTTCATACAATAACTGGTAATAAACATCAGTAGCAGATATCAAATGCAAATATCAAATAAACCTTGTTCCATTCATTCACCAAAACCTCCTCTGAGGGTGCAAAAGTGCATGTTCTGAGGACAAGTTTTTGATAAATTTCTGGGCCCTTCTCTAAATGCATGAGAACGGTTTAAATACTACTAACTAATTCTAAAAATAAATTATTACAAAAATAAAGGATACGGTTTAAATGACCGTCCTTTTTTCTGGAAAATAAAACGAAATTAAAACTAAAATTAAACTATTTCTATGCTTGATCTCTGAAATCACATGTACGCAACATTTGTTTAAGGAGATTTGGGTGGCTGACTTCCGCTTTCAACTGGGTTGAGAAAACATAATCTATGAGAGCTGGCGCCATCTTTTCGGTTGCATTTATAATGCACTTCACAGTCATCCATTGGCTATGTGGTTTTACTAAATATGTCCAGTAACAGTCCCAGTTTAACTTACTTAGCCTCTGGATTACTTTAGCATTTTCTTGAGCTCGCTGTTTCCAATCTGCTTCTAGCTGTTGAGCATTTGGTAAGTACCCCGGGGTGGTTTCTGCGATCAAATTTGCCTTGTGTAAATTCTCATTTACACAATCAATAAGTCTGCTTACTACCGTGGCTGCTCCTTCTACTGCTTGCTCTGCTCCCCTGATTTGCTCGTCCCATTTGTTAAAGAGCACTTCCTTGTGGTTTTGATTAATCCTTGGTGCATCTGCTCTTTTACCCTCCTCTGTCTCTTGTCATACCAAATAATCAGTCACTCGTTTTTCCATCAGATCGTAGTCACTCTGCAATTCTATTACTTGATTAGTGATTTTATCACTAATCGCGCAATAATGACTCCACTGTGATATCTTGTGGCCCAACGCTTCTTTCTGTTGTAGTAATTGCTCATTCAGGGAAATGGACTCTATGATGAATTTTTTGAGCTTCGGGTCATCCTTGTGCATCTCTCTCAAATCCTGTAATTGTTTTCCTTTCTCATCCAAACCTTTCTGATAGCTTAACTGCATCTGCTGGAAGTCCTGCTGCAACTTTTCAAGCTGTTTCTGCGCTTTGTTATGGACATGGGCTTGTTGCAATTGTTGTTGTAATACTTGTATCTGCTGCTCCCTTTCTTTTAGCAGTTGTTGTACTTCATATGCTTTGTCGATTGTAGTAGAGGCGTATTCTCCTGCGATCTGAGATAGTTTGGTGAGATTTTTTGTGGGGTTTCTTGTGGGATCTTTCCATAAGATGTCCAATTGTTCTGTATTTTGAGAGAGAGTGATTTCCAGCTTCCTTTTCTTTCTCTGCTTCCTTACTACTACTTTATGTTGTGGGCTGTAAAATACATCTAGGGGAGAATTTCTTCTACTTTTAGTACAAGCTCAGAGGATGGAGAAATAGGAATATGCTCCACATCCGAGGCTTCACTGACTATTCCTGTGACTACTTCTTTTATTATTTGTACATCGCTGACATTTGTCTTCATGGTCTTTCCTTCAAGATTGATCAAGTCATTCTTTATCTAGTTCAGCTGTGACTGGTGGTGCTTGGATGACTAGAGGGGGAGGATTTCTTTGCGGGGAGGCAATGATCTACTGATGTAGAAGTTCTTCTGACTGGGTAGTATCATTCACTGACCCCTCGTTCTTATTTAGTTCATTTCCGGATCTTTTAGAGTGTTTAGATGCTTCTTTTTTAGATTTAGACTTAGATCTGTTGGTACTGGAACTTCCACTAAGGCTGACACTTGGAGTCGGCTCTCTCGGGGGTTTTAGGCATAGCTTTTCCAAAGGGATACTAGCCAGCCTTCTTTCCCTGTATGTTTTGAATCTTTGAAATTCTTCTGGGGGTAGCTGTTGTTGGGCTGTGTGCAGAATTTCTTCCAATGTGGTCTTTTGCTGAAATAAATCTTCAAATAAATCTTTTTCTCTAGAGAATACCTTTATCTTGACTGCCATTGTAAAATTGTGGGCGACCTCATAAGGGTCAAATGGCCTTGCAGTGAATTTGAAGAGCTGTAAGCACGTGATTTTTTTTACTTCTGCAAAGGCGTGACCTACATCAAATAGCAAGAAGGCCCCACAAGCTATAGGGAACTGTGGCGAGATAGCCTTATTTTTGTCTTTTAATTCTTTAGTTAGGCCTCCTTCTCCACAGGTTTGGTAGGCAATCTCTCGGGCTAAGAGTTTATCAGGAATATATACAAGAAGGACATGAGGGGGTACCGAACTTCCAAAAACCCTGACATAAGTAAACATTTCTTCTTCGAACCATCTTGCGACAATGAGCATGTCCACTTGTGCTTCAGGCGAGCATCTCGAAGGGTCTTTATCATACAAAATAATATACAAGGGTAACATAAATCCATGACAAATTTGGTAAAAATATGGGACGAACTGAGAGTCCCACAACTCTTTGTGATATACGTGAATGGGTAGAGGGTCTTGTGTCATCCACTTCCAACCCATAATAGGAAACTTGGAAATATAACATATTGCATCCATTATATATGCAAAAAGGTAAAAAGGAGGATAAATCCTCTGAGCCGTAGCTCTTTTGGATCGGTAATTGCCAATGGATGTGGCCAAGTTATCAGATAAAACTCTGGCCCAATCTACAATGGTGGCATTTGTGGCGGCATCCAATAATGGAAGCCACTCCCAGGAGAATTTGTTAATATCTGGCATTCCAAATATTCTATAGAGCATGGCAGTAGCAAAGCAGTATGGATAGGTAAGGGTGCCAGTACTGTACATACCATGTTTATCTTTCTTGAGTGGCTCATCTCTCCTAGACCAATCTTTGGTAGTTTCTGCCAGGTCCGTATTTTCTTTTGCGAAATTCTCTGCAAACTGTTTGTTATAGATCACCTATGGTTCTGGTTAAATCCTGTGCGACGAATGAACCAATGAGTCCTTGAACATGAACCTTGAATTGTCTATTTTTTATTTCTGCGTTATCCAATATGCATTTGACCATGTCTGTGTATGGGAGGATTCTTGGTCTTGCTGCTATCCGATGTAAAAATGAGCAAGCTAGCTCTGTGAGGAATGCTTCAGAAGAGTTTTGTGAGCCTACGACAGCTGCAACCTCCATTACTCTAGGATTCTCCTCTTCCAGTATGTTATACATTCCTTCCCACTTAGCTATTCCCGCGTCTCGATTGCAAGCCGTGTCTGTATACAAAGGTGCCATTTTCTCTTCTTTGGAGCTCGAGGCTTTGCTTTTCTTTCCCATTTCGGCCTGCGTATTGTGTTGTATATTCCTCTGCTCTCCGTGCTTGCAATTCACAAGTGAGGTGAAATTGAATGACAAGGAAGGGTTATGGGAAAGTTTTAAATGCCGCAGACATACCAAATATACCACCTTACATGAAATGTTCTTTGAAGAGCAAGCACCCATATTCTATTAATAACTGACAGCTAACTCTTTTTATTAGCATTTAAAGTGCATAACCATGTGTCAGCTTAGGGAAACTACTTTCTTGAATAACGAGCCCAACAGATTTGCGATGGAGCTATTTTGCAATTTGCTACGGCAACATCGCAGATCTCAATATCACAAAATCGCAGATCGCAAAATCATGCTATCGCAACATCGCAGATTGCAAAATCACAAAATTGCAAAGTCGCAGAACCGCAGTATTGCAATATCGCAATATCGCAATATCGCAAAATCGCAGATCGCAGAATCATTATGTATGACAAATTTTTTGTTAACCTGTTTCTTGCGAGATGCGATGTTCCGATGGGCAGCATCACAAATCGGCAGATTTCTTGAAGTGTTTTAAGTAGTTATGCTGAATGCGACGCAATATTTGGTCGTTATCATTATCTCATGAATATTCGGATTGCGTTTGTGAGGTGGAATCCCGCTATTTTCTTGCGATGTGATTTCCCTTGGTCGGGTAATTTTTTACCTTATCATTAACTTAGATTCTAAGAGTTTCCAAGGTGGCTTTCTAAGCTTATGATGGTAACTTTATTTGTGAAAAAAGAAAATTAAATGCTACTTTAAATTCTTCGAATTTTAATAACTAATGGTTCCCCCTTTTTTATTATAAAAAAGGAGGGGGGTTGTTGGTGGCCACAACAGTAAGTTATGGTAAAATTAGACAACCCAAATAATTGATATATTGCAACTATAATAACCATAGAGAGATACAGTTTATATAACTAATAAAGAATCTTGAAAATAAATTAGACTAGAAAGAAGAACAACGTTAGGATGAGACTAGCCTTGATTTCATACAGTGGCTACATTTACATTCAAAGGAAATATTGTACATGCAAGTCATAAAACTTCTATATTAAAATGGAAATTTTGAAAGCTACAAAAGAACCAATTTAAATATCACAAACAATGGAGAAAAACCCATTTTTATGTCCAGTAAGATTCTGTACAACATTC
The DNA here is from genome assembly GCA_000404065.3 of Pinus taeda. NCBI lineage: Eukaryota > Viridiplantae > Streptophyta > Pinopsida > Pinales > Pinaceae > Pinus > Pinus taeda. Next base: position 139,089 of record APFE030149883.1, on the reverse strand, counting down.
GGTCATTCTGAGTGAACTGTAAACTTAAAATAAAAAATAAATGTCAGGGACAAATCGAAAACAATCTCAGCTCTCTTTAGAAGTTTTAAACATACATCTTAGCCGTAGAATCATCCATGTAGAAAAAAAGAAACAAGAAAATACCATAGTGAGAGCCACACTCAAGAAATTCTAGAAGTTGGGAGCCTGATCGACTACTTTAAGTGGTAGCCACTCTAATCCCTGTGGATCGCAGAACGGAAGCAATGGAATGAAAATCACAAGCAACAGAATCGAGTTTAGCGAAAGTCGCCAACCTGTTCAGTAAAAAACCATCACGAGTTAGATGCTGAAAAAATGCACACTCATGCTTTAGATTGCCAGATTGGGTGTACATGTTATAGGAACAAATACTGGCATTAGTAAAGTACTGAAAAAGAGACTAGTTAACAATTAAATCATTTCAACCTTATAAAGGAAAAGAAACCACCGATATAAGGGTTACCTGTGAATTCATGCAAGCTAAACTCCACTCCACAATCCTGCATGGAAGGAAACTATTAAGATAGTTAGTATGGCAGATTATGGGCATTTATAAAAAAAAGAGAACGAAGAAAAACAGAAGAATAGGTTCACATTTCCTAGGCAAGGACTCACAGAAGTTTGGAGAATCACCCTTTGTAGATGGAGGCAGGATGTCGAGGAATTCAATGTATTCCTCTGTCAAGACAAAGTAAAATAAAATATGTTAGCCAGAAATAGAGGAAACATATACAAAGATGATAGCATTAGGAGATTCGAAGTATTACCCACCTTGCATAGGTAGTTTTCCACCAAGTTGTCACGTGCAGACCATTACTTATTTTTCCTGGGGTAGCTACCCATCGAGCTATTGCAGGGTAGACCTTCTCCATGTTATGCCAAGGGTAGACAGAGGAGGTGCAGGTGTTCATTCTCCGAGTAGAGAAAGATATCTTCACATCATTAGGAAACAAAAAACCCTCCCATCCAGTTTGGTTCTATGGTCCTAGGAAGAAATGACAAAGTCGATGGGAAGGATTAGGTAAACAGGGTAGCGTGGGAAAGGCTATCCTGAGCCGTTGATCGACCATAACAAATCTGGAGCATTGGAACCCTCATCAATCTACACAAGGGTTGAAACGTGTGTCAAGGGACGGATGGACATAGATCCACCTAACTGATGTACACCAAGGAAAAATTCCAAGTTTCCCTACCATTACATCAAGGAAATTAATGCAAGGTGGTAGCATAAGGTAGTAGCCATCAACATAGATTTGAACGCTCATTATCGAATTGGCAACATTAATGTATTCAAATATCATATCTAAAGGGAGTATGCCTCATTAAATTAAATAGGTAAGCTTGAGAGTGGGGACATAGGATTAGAAATTATAATAGTGCGGTTACAAAATATAGGTGTATGACTTGTATACCTCCTCTTTAACCTAGGATCGATTAACATGTGAATATGATCCCCTCCTGAGAATTATCCTACGTACTATTGATATACATTATTATTATAACTATCATCATACCATAGACTTTTACATGTTGTAAAGAGACATTAGTTTAATAATAATAAAAAAATTATTGTGCAAATTGGGTTCATTACAATATTGGTGTGGCATACGACACCTCATGACATGACGTGACATGACATTGCTGACATGGACTACTTGATGATGTGGCAATGTCAAGCCACTCCTGCTACTATGTGTTGAAAGTATCATGCTTGAGAATTATTTTCTTTCCACCTCTGCATGGCTTGGTGGTAAGGAAACGTCAATGATCTCAAGTCTTGAGTTGTGATCACAAACAAGTGTCCCTTTGCTTTCTCTTTGTTGATAAACTTGCATACTCAACTACAAATATGTATTTTATCATGTTCCTTCCTTCATCTACTTCTTCATCATATCACGATGTTATGATATCGTGCCTGTGCTCGAAATTCACTCATGACGAGAGAAATCAACTTGAAATCCCCCTAGTTTAAGATAGTGCATGTTGATCCATTGACTGAGCTAGAACCAGGAAACAAGCTGGGAGAGGGACTCAGTGACTTCACACTTGCGTAACTCAAGAAGCGAGGGCCACACCTTGATCCTTGCAACTACACAATTCACAACTTGGGGAGGGTTGGGGAAGAGAACTATGCAATTCTTGGAGTTAGGGTGGCAGGATGAGGGTATTGGCATTGGATGAGCAAATTACGTAGTTCTAGGAGATAGGTGAGGTTGGCCCATTATGCAATTGTGTATCTTAGGGGTCCAAGGGATGAGCTTGAGGCTAGATATTGTGCAATACGCAGTTGAGGCCAAGCTGGGCAGATGGATTGCGCAATTCTGGGAGCTAGGTTCGGGTTTAGGCATTGGAACTTTGTAATGCAGTAGTCCTAGGAGGAAGGAACCACACATTTCACAGTGTAAGGAGGAAAGGTCATAGCTAGAGGATTGAGATTTCGCAATGCATAGTTCAGGGAGGCTGGGTGAAGCTAGGTTGCTTGGTCAAGAAGATTTTCAGAAAATGGCTGAGTGCGGGATGAGTTAGATTGATGTGAATAGTGATAAGACTTCGACTATGATCACACACTTAGAATACTTGATGACATAAAAACATAGATCACCTATGAAACATGATCAATGTATTTTCCTTAGTGTGACAAATTTACGACAAGTGTGACACTGAAGATACAATTTGCGACGACTTTGACAACAATTGTGTGATAGTGCTTGAATCTTTGGAAATGAGTGTGACAAATGTTTACATGGTTATAACAGTTAATTTACACAAATATTGTTGATTTTTGTGTATTTTGGGAGGTACTACAAGCCCTAGGGTTCATGGATTGGAGGGAAAAGTGCCACAATTAGTCTTGTGGGCTTGGAACCCAAGCTTTGGGGTTTTCACCCATTGCGATTTGGGCCAAAAAATGATCACATTTCGATATGTGATGGATGAGGATGATAGCTCTCGGTGAGACGATTCTAACAAAATGAGAATCATCCGATTCCGAGTTGTAGAAATGGAGTTATGAATTTTTAAAGGTTATGGTTGGGTTTGCTCATGTATTGGTCAAGGTCGACCTAATGGCAGTTGTAAAAGCCCTAAGATAACGTTGGAGGAAACCCTCATATTAGTGTATAAATATGAGGTGATGTGAGTAAATTTGATCATCCAATGGTGCACCAAAAAGGAAACATTAAGGAGACAAAGAAGCTCATAAGGAGGAGGGACATCTCTATTAGGGGCTGAAGAAGGAGGATCACTTCAACAAGGAAGAGAATGCAACATGGAGCCTTCTTATGATTGCTTGAAGTGTGAAGTACTAGCTTTGCTGTGGAGGCCGAGTAAGGGAGATTTCTAGAAGTTTGTTGACTAATATATGGTAGTATGCTATTTGAAATGATGCCACTAATTGGTACAAGAGTCTAAACAGATGTCAAGATCTATCTAAGAGGTTGTGTGAGTGGAATGAGGGCTGGAACGTAGCCCTATAGCCAACGTATCACAACATAAATTCAAGGAGACTGGGCCGCAGAAATTTGGAGGCTTTAGGAGCTGTTTGGGAGGGCTAACAATGAACTTTTGGGTTCCCTAACCAGGCTCCCAAAGCAACAAGATTTGTACCAATCCTAGAAGAAGATTGAGGTATGTCATTTTCTCCATAATTTCGATTTGTTGGATCCTAGTATGAAGATAAGTTATGGATCATATCTAGAGCAGCCTATGGAAGCCAAGGAGGAAGGGCTAACGTGGAGGTTAGAAGCCCTAACCAGTAGGAAGTTTCCACAGTGAAGATTGGTGTCTTGAACTAGTTTGATGGTTGAGGTATTGGACAGTTCTGTGACCATCCTATGAGAAAAATTATATCATCTAGTGGTTCGATGTTTTGTCAAGAGGAGTTGCATAATGTTACAAGTAAGTACGTCCTCTTGAGCTAATGTAATTTGTAGGTGGATGAGTGTCTGATGAGAAGTATGTTGGCAATCATTTGTAAGGGTCTCCTAGATGATTGGATGCCTTAACTAGGTGTAGATGCTACAATGTGGACTTGGTCACTCATGGAATGTTGGAGGGCAATGTGAGAGTGGATCAAGTGTGAATGTGGATTGGGCACTTATGGTCTATTGGAGGGCGGCGTGAGAGTGGATTAAGTGTGAATGTGGATTGGGAAATTATGGTCTGCTGGAGGACATCGTGATAGTGTCCAAGGTGAATCCCAGTGTGCAACACCTTGATGGAAAAAGGTAGTTACTAGAGTGGTAGTTGTTGAACTTGAGGGTCTGATTAACCAAGAGCATTTTGTGTAGCTTGAGACTTGTGTGTGGAAAAGGAATTCTATAGAAGATGATGGGCAGTCCTCCTAGCCCATGTTCATTATGGGAGATGGACATCTTGAAAGGATAGGTGGCAACCATTCGTGCCCTATGTTGGTCTTCATCGAAGTAGCATAGGAAGACCATAGTGGGTTGAAGTCCCTGAGTAGTTGAGGAACAACAGTGGGCAAATTGATATTTGTTCAAAAATGGACATGTGAACAACTTGATAGGAGTCTCAATGTGTTGTGCCGTTGATGGACTAAGGCACAACTAGTGACAAGATTGATAGCCTAGGTTCAGTGGCTAGATTGACTTGGATTGTTGATGGAGGCATAACTATAGATTGGAAGCTAGATGACTAGGAAGGTACATGGGACGACTGAACGGAGCGAAGAGAGTCGACTTCATCAACTAGATGGTCAAAGTATCTTGTTGAGGGGAGATTGGTTGTTGATGTACTGACACTAAGACCTAGTTTTTTATCTTGTACTAGTGGATATATGAGGGTCATTATCCGTAGTACAGGAGCCCTAGATTGTTGTATTATATGTTGTTTAATATAACGAAGTTGGGTTGTACATTATTGTACAATTTGTTAAAAAATTGTTCACATTTTGTGCATGTGTGATTTACTGTTTTTTATATTCTACGTAAAGTAGTTATTGTTGGAAATAATACTGAGAGGGGGGGTGAATCAGTATTATCACATTAATAAAACTTTTCATTTCCAAACTCTGATTCATATATGCTACTTCCACAACTTCTTATGATTAAGCTAATTGATCTTCAATGAGTGCATTAGAAACATTATCAACCATATTATCAGTTAACAGATGCAGTAACATAGAATAGATCATCACACATAAGGCACACACATGAACACCATGATATAAGGTGGAAACCCAATGCGGGAGAAAACCACCTGCTGCAAGTCATCTCAATCTTCTTCTTAATAAGAAAATCCTTTTACAATATTTGTACTGGTGCAGTCTTATACCAGTACGGGAGCTACAACCCCCTTTGCTCTTGTACTAGCCGATCCATTTACTAGTACGCAGGCTGCTACCTGCTACAATGCTCCAAAGATTCCCTTTTGCTTTTGTACTAGCTTAAGTACTAGTACGTAGGCGCCGACCTACAATCTTCTCTCCTTCAGGTACCACGTTTCATCAATTTTCATACTGGATACACTGAAGCACAACACATAATCTGAAAGGCCACGTTTC
>APFE030149883.1:28537-115160 GCA_000404065.3 Pinus taeda | reverse complement strand
AAATAGAACAAAGCTTGAGGCAAAATCAAAGAAATGTACCTTTATTGGATATGGTGTTAATGATTTTAGTTATCACTTATATGATTATCAAAATCACAAAATCATTAGGAGCAGAGATGTAATATTCAATGAAAAGGTCTTGTATAAGAATCAATTGCAGGAAAAGAAATAGGAAAAAGAAAACAAGGAATACATAGTTCTTAATGAGATCACTGAAAAAGTAAAGGTGCCTGAAAATAATAATAATCAACAACCACAACAACAACAACCACCACAACAGCAATAGACACCCCAAACACCTAAAAGCAGTGTTAGAAGATCTACCAGGATAAGTATACCCCCTGAACAGTACTCTCCTTCATTATATTATTTATTGTTGACTGATTCTGGTGAACTTGAATGTTATGAAGAAGCAATGTAGGTTGAAAGCAGGAAGAAGTGGGAGCTAGCCATGGAAAAAGAGATGGACTCCTTAATACATAACCAGACTCAGAACTTAGTCAGGTTGCCTGCAGGTAAAACTACATTGCAGAACAAATGGGTTTACAGGCTGAAGGAAGAAGATGGAGGAAAACAGAGGTACAAAGCTAGACTTGTGTTGAAGGGGTTTACACAGAAGAAATGTATTTATTTTGATGAAATATTTTCTCCTGTTGTTAAAATGACTTCAATCAAAACTATTTTAAGTCTAGTAGCAGTTGAAGATTTGCATCTAGAGTAGTTAGATGTAAAGACAACCTTTCTCCATGGGGATTTGGAGGAAGAGATATATATGCAGCTACCACAAGGATAGGAAGTAAAAGGGAAGGAGAAACTAGTGTGCAAGTTGGAGAAGAGCTTGTATGGCTTAAAACAACCTCCAAGGCAGTGGTATCTAAAATTTGACAAGTTTATGTCTGAATAAGGTTATACTAGATGTCACTCTGATCATTGTGTTTATTTGAAAAAGAAAAATGATGGCAGCTATATTATATTGTTATTGTATGTAGATAACATGCTTGTTGCAGGGTCTAACATGTAGGAAATAAATGTGCTCAAAAGAAAATTGGCAAATTCATTTGCAATGAAGGATTTGGTAGTTGCAAAACAAATCCTTGGTATGAGAATACCTAGAGATAGGAAAAATCACAAATTAACATTGTCTCAGAATGAGTACATACAAAAGGTGTTGAAAAGATTTAATATGCACAATGCAAAACTAGTTAGTACACCTTTTTATAACCATTTAAAACTTAGTAAGGAGATGTGCCCAAAGACCCATGAAGACATGGATTATATGTCTAGAGTTCCATATGCATTAGCAGTTGGAAGATTAATGTATGCAATGATCTGCACAAGGCCTGATATTGCACATGTAGCGGGAGTTGTAAGCAGGGACATGAAAAATCCAGGAAAAGAACATTGGATGGCAGTGAAAAGGATTCTCAAATATTTGAGAGGTACCACAAATCAAGCATTATTCTTTGGTGGTTCAGACATTTCTCTACAAGGATATGTTGATGCAGATATAGCAGGTGACAGAGATAACAGGAGGAGCACTACAGGATATATATTTACTTTAGGTGGAACAGCTGTCAGTTGGGTTTCAAAAATCCAAAGTGTTGTTGCACTTTCAACAACAAAAGCAGAGTATGTTGCTGCTATAAAGGCTAGTAAAGAAATGATTTGGTTACAAAGGTTTGTGGATGAATTGGGTAAGAAGCATGATATGGGCACATTACACAGTGATAGCCAAAGTGCCATTCATCTTGCAAAGAACTCAGCATTTCATTCCAGGACTAAACACATACAACTCAAGTACCATTTCATACGATCAGTGTTAGAAGATGGAGATTTGAAGCTGGGAAAGATACACACTAGCCAAAATCCTACAGATATGCTAACAAAAGTTGTAACCAGGGAGAAACTGAGAATATGCTCAGTTTCAGTTGGTCTTCAAGGATGACGATGAAGATGAGAAACAGCCAGGTCCAAAGAGGAGTCATTGTCCAGAAAATGAAGTAGATGTGGAGTTGCTAGAATCATTCTCCAAGTGGGAGATTGTTAGATGTGGAGCATGATTATTTAGAGGTCTTTGTTCCATCCGGATGTATACCCCAGGAAGGTTGTACACCCCTCCACGAGGGGGGTGCTAAGGGGACTTGTCCCTCCTGCAAGAGTCTGGGGGGCTAATCCCCCCTGACTGGGGGGTCCGGGGGCCAACGGTCCCTCGACGGGGATTTCAGGGGCAGCGTCTTCGAAGCTAAAAATAGATGTAAAATTGCCTCGTAAAAGTATAGTAATTTCTAGTCAATCTGGGTCGTTCATTAGGCGGATGATCTGACAATAGAATTTATGTTTAGTTTAGGGTTTTTTCCCTAGAAGGCAATCCCTCTCGTTATATGAGGGCATTGTATTGAGGCTATGTAATAGATGTGTATTCTCAGAGCGAGAAACAAATAGGTGAGACTATGAGAGAAAACAAAGGATATTATAGTAGATCTATTGTAGGTTGTGTCTCTTCATTTTGATGGATAATAGAAAGGAAGGACTAACTGTTCAAGGTGGATGTAGCTCAAACTGGGTGAACCACGTATATCTGTGTCTCTCTGGTTTTATGTGTTTGTGTTTTTCCGCATATTATATGTCTTGCATTTATCTGTCATATATAATTTTCTAACACAAAATCCACATGTTATTAGCCTTTTTAGTATTCTTTTATCTCTCTAAAGCTATTGCTAAATCTATGCACAAATGGAAGCAAACTAATTAACTTCACCACTATTTGCAATGAAACAATGCTAAAATCAATTCAACAATTAATCTATGAAATAACCTAAGCATAAAAGTATAAGAAGAGGAGACTTTGATGCTAGGGTTGGGCCCTAACCCAAGAGTTTCAACCCTCTAAGTCAACTCAGTGCTAGATCTAGGAAATGATCATTCTCATTATCATATCAAAAATTATAAAACAATGTTTTGCCACACAACTTTACCTCGAAAATGCTTAGTGATCTTACATAAAAAAATGTGAATCCTAATGAGGCTCTAGGCCTCCTTATTTATTCAACTAAAGTCTCCAACAACTTCCTTAGATCTTGGGAGGCTTGGCTCCCAAACTAAAGATGAACTAGTTCTTAACTGTCACGAGCTTGGTTGTCAATGATCGCCGTGACTCGGTTGCTTGCAACTCTGAGCTAGTGTGATTTGATTGAGGAATATTCAAATGAGTGGGGATTTAATGAGGAGGATCTATCTCCTATAATCTCTCCTCCTTGTCTAATTCGAGTTCCTACTCTTAATTAACCAAAATTTCCATGATTTTCTCCCGAAAACCTACAATTAATGCATACTAAACCACAAGACATAACATCTTACTTTTACTGATCTCATTAAGAAAAATATAATTAAAACATGTAAGGAATTATGAGAAGAGTTGGTTTTAGTAAGCTTGGAGGTGTATTAAGGTCCACATAGTTACCCAATGATGAGGCTCATAACCACCCCCCCACTGAAAGTGTTGCTCATCCTCTGAGAAACTTAATCTATATCCATGTTCGTCATTGCTTTGGTGGCCTCCCTGACATCCCATGCTTCTGTTGTAGTTTCTTCCTCCTATGAATAAAATCCTGCCTTCCCCTCTATCTCATCCCAATGATTTCTTTCTTCTTCTTCTCTTCTCCCTTCTAAAATTGCTAAAATAAGTGGTGGACTGAGTCTCAAGCCAATCCAATTGACTTTGAGTCTTTGTAGAGCTTGATTATACATGGGTGTTCTATTTAGTGCCTACTCTCATCCTCTGAGGAGAATGGTATTCTCAGATTTTCAGGCTATGAGGCAAGGTGTTCCACCTCTTTTGGCAAGCTTGCATGCTGCCATCTCCTAGCAATTTGAACATGTCTTCAAAGTGTGTGACTGCATATTCTTGTGCAACAAGGAAACTTAGGTCCAAGCTTAGGATCATTTTCAATGAGGTTGTGGGTGCTAATGACAGCCATTGGATTAGATTATTCAACCCTGATCATGAGGGGTTATGTCTCTTCTCTTCTCATTACCTTTTTCATCTCTAAAGCTCTTGCCTCCTCATGATTCATCCATGATGCTAAGGTCATCAATTGAAAGTCTCCTAGTTTTGAATTTGGGTCCCACACATTCAAATATGTCAAGGCCAAGTTGTGTAGGTAAAACTCAATGAATTTATTTGGAAGGGCATAGTGCCTCTCTGTGATAAAGTCTTGATTTGGAATTGTAGCAACTGTTCCTTGCAATACAAGGCATTAGACTTTGCTGGCATCGTGCATTGGATTTCCTCCAAGGATAAACTGGCCATAGCTTCCAACTCGCTTTCCCTTTCTTGTAGTTGTCCTCTTAGCCATGCATTCTCTACTTCTAACTAAGATTTCATCATTGCCTCTCTGTCCCTTATGATACTCATCTCTTTGCCCATCTCTTTCAACTTTTCCTCCATTTGGCCTACATCCTCCACTTCTTTTGACTTTGAAATTTGCATCCACCTGTGAGTCCTTTCCCTCTCTCTTTCAAGCTCAAAGAATAAGGGAATGGCAAAATATTGTGGGATTAGCCTACCTCCTTCAATGAATCTGTAGTAGGAGCTGAGGTTGGGTTGTGGACTAGGTTCCCTCAGTTCTTGGTCTTCTTCCTTTGGTTCTTATGGAGTGATACCTTCTTGGTCCCTTTTCTGTACATCATGTAGGTTTGACAGGGTTTCTTGTATTTTGGCCTCATCTTCTTGTAGGTTTTCTTGTGTCTCTTGTAGGAGACCTTTTCCCTTTGATGAGGTTGACCTTGTGACATGCCTCCTAACTTAAGCGATGGGATATTTGGGAGAGGCTTGTCCTGATGATCCTTCTCCTTGATTTTTCTTTAGAGGAGCTACCTTTTCTTGTTGATTTGGTGAGTCTTCAATGACAATAGGAGTTTTGGTGGGGGTTTGAGGTCTTCCCTGCCTAATCCTTGTGCTCTTCCTTGTTCTGAAGTACATTGGGGTTTGTCTTTGCCTCTTCCCTTTTGACTTTATAGGTGTACTTAGGACAGTAAGAGCAATTTCTGCCTCTTTCTCTGTGGGTTTTGGAGATACCCTTGGCAATTCTTCCCTTTCTCCGCCTTGAACTATAGACCTCTATTCTTCCTTCTGTTATGTTTCCTCTTTTTCATTCTCCTTATTATCCTTGTCTTTGTCTTTCTCTTCTTCCTCTAGTTCTTCACTCTACCCATCTGTCTCTTCTTTTGTTTCTTCTTCTGTCTCTTCTTCTTCTTCATTTTCCTCCTCCTTTTCTTCCTCTTTTTCCTCCTCTGTTTCCTCTTCATTTTTTCCTTTTGTTTCTTCATCCCTCTCTTTAGCAGTGGGGAGTTTGTCATATTCTAAATCTTGCATTTCTCCCTCTACCTGCATGTCTCTGAAAGTTGTCCATGTGATATGGAGTATTAGGTTTTGTAGAGAATATTCTAGGATAAGTTTGATCAACCCATGATGGGCTAGTAGTTGATGTTTTTCCTCCAGCACTTTGATGTTCATATCTATCAATGATTGAAGAAGAAAGTAGGGTATAGTTAATCTGTTTTGAGGAGGTGTGTCTGCTCCAAATCTCATTTCTTAGAGGAGTATGAAGTGGTATCCATACACCACAATGTATCTCCCTTCACATGATATGTATTTAATGAGGTGGCAACTAACTTCATTCCAAGGGTATGGAATGCTTCCTCTTCTGACCCCATTTTTGTTTTCCATTGGCTTCTCCCCTTCCAAAAATAATTTCTTCTTTGAAAGGGTGTTGTTACCCTTATCTTATTTTCTCCAAGGTAATCCGAAAGGGAGTGTAGTGATTCTGATTATAACATTAGGGGTGATTTCTACCGATAGGCCTTTCACCACAGCAATGGCATGGGTCCTAGTGAGGGGTTTGCATGAGAGAGAAAAGTCTCTAGCCACCAAATCATCGTATCCTCTCATCCTCTTGAAGAATCCCATCCATTGGTGCCTTGTGAAAATTTCTACTACAGGAGAATGCCAATGAATTCTCACTCTGTTTGTGGGTTCTCTCTTGTTAAAACCCCTTGTCATATTTCCCTGGTAATTGTGGAGGCTTGGATGAATAAAAATCAAGAATTCTAGTGGGTGAGAGAGGATGGAGTGTTAACTCTGCAATACAATTCTCCTAGATTGGAATTTCCTTAATCAAATGATGATTTTTCTTATTTTTAATAGGAAAACATGGAAGGTATAACTCCTACCCCACTTGTTATGTTTTGTTGAGGACAACCTTTGATTTCTCCTCCTTTAGTGCCCACTGATAATCCTGTAGATTGACTTCTCTATATCCTATATGTTTTCCTATAGGATCATGTAGGTCTCCTGCGCTGCAAAATGCTAATTATCTCTTGTAGGTGTTGCTTCAAGAAGGCTGAGAGCAACCTCTTTTTGATGAATTCTCGAGATTGCTAATGCTCTTTTTGCACAGGAATCAGTGTTTTATTTCCTTATATGGCTGACCGTGTGGGATGGTGTGATGGTTGTCTAAGTATGAGCACCTCCTTTTGGACCATTTGTCCCACTACCAATCCATCATTCCACATTACCTCATAATCATATCCCACTTCGTTCCTCTGTAACTAATCATTTTTGGCTTTATCTCCTTTTTCTTCTGATTTGACTACTACCACGTGTGGAGTGGTCAAATCAGAAGAAAAAGGAGATGCCATGTGTGTAGTGGTCTAACTATTTTCTCCTCGTCGATTGGCCCAAGGTGGCCAAGTTAACTGGTCACCTTTGCTTATAAAACCAACTCTTACACAATCCTACATTTTTTATTATATCATGCTAATGAGAGAGCACAAGTAAGATAACATACCTATGGGAAAGATGCTTTGATGATGATGCATGCTGGAGAATGATTTCATATGTTGTGTATTTTCTACATATCTTTCTTTGTATTGGCCTCTTTTGATGGTGGTTTCTTTTGATTCGCAGGTGCTGGAGAGTGATGTGGTGATCTTGCTGCTACTTCTGAGTTCTGGAGGAGCTCCCTTGACCTTGGAATCTTTGTGCTGAAGATGGATGCAACCCTGAAAATTTTCCTTTGTGGGATAGGCTGCTCTAGGATTTCCTATAGGAAACCTACAAGATGTCATGTACCTGCTTCTCCCCTAAACTTTCAGAACTTTTTTTCACTTCTTGAGCATGAGGATTGTTGACATGAGTAGAAAAGGGTTCTAGTGAATGGTAGGTGAGAGGTATAGCCTTAAGGTATTGTCCCTTTGTCCTTTGTTCTCATCTTCTTCTATTTGTTATATTTTCTTTTTTCTTTTTTTAAATTGTATATTTTTTTAATTGACTTATTGGATGGATTCAGGGGTATCATGGTTATGAAAGGCATGGGGATGATGAGGTGGGGTAAATGTTTTATTTTTTGACACAAGCTTGTCATCCACTTTCTCTAGGATCACTTTTCTTTGTATTTCAAAGCCATTGTAATTCCTACAGGAAACTCCTATAGGTTTTCAGGGAATCTTGTAGGATTACAGGGAATTCTATAGCAAACACAAAGCTTGTGTGAACTGAGCTGGAGGAGTCCATAAATGGAAGAATGGATGAAATAATGAAGAATATGAGATGGAGGGATTAAAATATGTATTTTGTAGGTCCTTCTATTCCTCTCAAGCTGCATTGATCCTCCTCTTGTTGACCCGCAAATAACATTTCCAATTTTTTTCCTTTTCTCTCTCTCTCTTTTCTTTTCTTTTCTCTTTTTTTGAAAACAACTAATCTGCCTGTAAGGAGTTTTTCATCCTAGTTGTCTTCCCTAGGTGCCTCAAAAGAGGTTTTCACCCAAAGATCTTTTTATTTTTTCTTTTTTCAACACCATTAGGCCACCCCAAGAGGGTTTCAACCCAACAGTGGACTCAGGTGCCTCATGGAGGTTTTCAACCGAGTCACTTTTTTTTTTTTTTTAGGGACTTGATGGGGTGGAAGCTGAGACTTGCTCCACCACCATCACTGTCTTGCTGATTCCATTGATGAATTCTTTCTTTGACAAGGGCTTCTTGTAGACCATCAATATGTACCCATTGACAAGTAAAGGGATAGCCTTTGCATCAATGGTTCTTATATGTACTGAACCATTATCATGACATTTTTCTATGAAATAAGGCCCTAACCATCTAGTCCTTAACTTGCCTTTAAAATCCTTGTATCTAGAATCATACAACAAAGCCAAATCACCTTCTTGAAATTATTTTTCCTTTATGTTCTTGTCATGCCAAATCTTCCTTTGAACTTGAGTCACTTCTGTGTGCAGGAGGGCTTGCATCCTAAATTCATCTAACCCTTTCAGCTGGATAAATCTTTCTTGTTGTGCCCTAGTGAGATCTAGATCTAGTTGTTCTGCCATTCTTAAGGTGTTGTATTCAAATTTAATGGACAAAAGGGCCTTCTTCCCATATACCATCTCATAAGGAGTTAATTTAGTGATGGTATTCCAGGTGGTATTGTAGGCCCAATTGGCCTCAAGTAATCTATCTGTCCAATCCTTTCTGTTGCTGCTAATCACTTTGGTTGAATTCCTTCTAGCTCTCTGTTGGTTACCTCCACTTGCCCATTAGCTTGTGGGTGGTAAGAAGTGTAGATTCTATGCTTTATCTTGTGTTGGCTTAACAAATTTTCAATCATGTGAGATGTAAAATGACTTCCTTGATCAGTGAACAATTCTCGACAGTACCCAAACTTATAAAATACATTTTCCCTTAATAATTCAGCCCCTTTTTGTTTTTTTGCTGCTTTGATGGCCTTGACTTCAATCGACTTGGTTAAATAGTCAGTGCACACAATGATGTACTTCTTTTTCTTGGATGGAGGGTCAATGGGTCTAATGAAATCCATGCCCCACCTATCAAATGGCTCAAAAGTTACTTGATGTTGTAGAGGAATTTCATCCCTTGGGGTAGGTTTCCCCATCCTTTGGCACCGATCACACTGACTAGTATACCTCCTCACATATTGGTGAAGATTGGGCTAGTAATAACTAGCTTGTAGTACCTTGAATGTTGTTCTTTTGGCTGAAAGGTGACCTCCATAAGGCCCATCATTACAAATCGAAAGGATGTCAAAGACTTCCTCCTCCCTAACACATCTTCTCAAAATTTGATTTGGGCCTAGTTTGAAGAGGTTCCCCCAATCCAAGTGAATGGGGCACTCTTCCTTACAATATTTCTCTTTTCCTTGGAGGAAAAATTTGGTGGAAACTATGCAGACACCAAGTAATTTTCTATGTCAACCAACCATGGAGAGAGAACTAAAATGGAGAATAAGTTTTCATCCGGTAACTGATCATCAACCATTCCTTCCTCCCTTACATGAAAATTTAATTTGGATAAAAAATCCACAACAACATTCTCCTTGCCAGGCTTATCAATAATAGTTAAATCAAACTCTTGTAATAGAAGTAACCATCTAATAATTCATGCATTTACATCAAGTTTATTCATCAAGTATTTAGTTTCAGCATGGTTAGTATGTACAAATTTTTGGTAACCTATAATGTAATGCCCAAATTTGTTCAATGAATGCACAACAGGTAGGAGCTCCTTTTCAATCACTGTGTAGTTCAGTTCAACTTTTGACAAATTCTTACTGATGAAGTAAATTGCATAAGGTAGCTTGTCATCTATCTAGCATAGGGCTGCTGATATGGCTTTGTGAGAGGCATCGACATGTATGTGCAAAGAAATAGCCCAATTTGGGCCTCAGAGAATATGTGCAGTAGTCAACTTGTCCTTTAGGGTGTCCAAGACCTCTTGATAGCTTTCTCACCATAAAAATTTAGAGTTTTTGGCCAATAACCCAAATAAAGGAGATGCCAACTTGCTGAAGTCTTTTATAAATATCCTATAATATCTAGCTAAACCTAGAAAACTTCTAAGATCCCTTTGTTTTTGCGGAGTTAGGACCCTTTGGATTATGGATATATTATTTGTGTCTACCTGCAATCCTTTTCTGGATATTGAATGACCTAGAATAGTCCTTGCAGTCATCAAAAACTCACATTTTTCACGACTAAGGGGAAAGTTTATTTCAATGCATTTTTTCAGTACCTTACCTAAGTTGGAGAGAGCCTCCTAGAAGTCACACCCATAGGGAGTAAAATCATCCATATAAATTTCCACTCCATCATGGACTAGCTCGGCAAAGATACTCAAGACTGCCCTCTAGAAAGTGGCGGGGCATTGCATAGACCAAAAGGACGGACCCTATAAGCTAAAGTACCCCAAGGACAAGTGAAGGTGATTTTATCCTGGTCCTCTAGGCCAATCTGGATTTGATTGTACCCGCTACACCCATCTAAGAACGAGAAAAACTTTTTCCCTACCAAGCCATCTAACACTTGGTCAATGAAAGGTAGAGGGAAATGGTCGTTATTTTTTGCTTTTTTCAACTCCTTGTAATCAACCCAAATCCTCCACTTCCCATTTTTCTTTGGAACCAACACCAAAGGAGAAACCTGCTAACTGTCTGAGATATGGTAAATGAATCCTGCATCCACTAGCTTTTGCAGTTCTTCTTTGACTATATCCTTGAGAGTTGGATTCATTCTTCTTTGGGGTTGCCGAACTAGTTTGCAACCTTCTTTGATATAAATATGGTGAGAACACATCTAGGGGTGCACTCCCTTCATTTATTTGTAACTCCAACCAAAGGCATCCAAATGTTCCCTTAGCATGTTGCACAACTCTTCTTCTTGGTGTACAGAAAGAGAGGAGTTGATTTTGAAAGTTCTTTTAGGGCCGAATTCTATTGTCTTGATATGGGTAGGGTTTGAATCAGCTAAGCATAGATCAATCTGATGGTTTATTTTTGTTTCCTTTACTACTTCCTCTAGGGACAAGGTTTTGGGTGTTGGATTTTGGAGAATGTGTTCAATCAAATCATCTTCATTTGGATGTCCTCTTCCCATGGCAGTTTCTAGGGTATAGAGTTGGGCTGAGTAGACTTCATCTTCTTCATCCTCTTCTAGCCATAAAGGTAAATCATCTTCTAAGGATGGTTGAGCAGGAGGGTACATGACCAACTTCTTGGACAAATGTCCATTTTTTATAGTTATGTTTCCAGCCCTGCAGCTGATGTAGGCATCGGTAGTGGCTAACCGAGGCCTTTCAAGTATGAGTGGATAGCCATTAAGCTTGGCCTTAGGCTGGAGAACTAGGAAGTCTATAGGGTACTCCCAGGAGTGTTTTGGGAATGATTAATGTTTCTACAAAATGCCTAACCCTCTAGATCTAGTAGCTAATCTAGAAACAACAATCAAAGAAATATTAATTTTTCCTATAAACAACAGATAAGATAAAGGACAAAAAACCTACTTGTGACTTCTGATTTCTCTTTATCTCCCTTGACCAAATCCGTTGCTCCTTCCTGTACTTAAATTGCTTGAGAAGTACCTGCACAACTTACAGAAACAAAAACCCATCAAAGCATAATGATCTATTGTTCATAAATAGCACCGAATGGAAAGCATGATATACACATGAATGAATTTAACATAAACACAAACATAAGGGAAAAGTGTCGAAAACTTTATTGATAAGAGGAAAGATTACAACCAATGCGAGTTTGATCCAGCGTCATCCTTCCAATTCAATCCTTCTTCACCTCATGAAAAGCAAGACATGCTAACAATATCATGATACTTGTACTCAATCGTAATCTCATACCACCAGCATCTCCTTGCAACTCAATATATTTCAGCCTCTAGATCTCTTGGATGAGTGATCTATTTATAGATGAGAGGAGGTTGGGTCATCAATGATGATGATGAATTCCTTTCTATTTTTAGAAATTGGTTCCATGAAAGAGGGAGATAGGAGGTTGATGTTTTCTACTTCCTTTTTTCATCCAAGGGAAAACTTAGAGGGCAAGTGGCACTTGAGAAACTTCTAGAGGTTTCCAATGGATAAGGAATCTTCAAACCCTCATGGAAAATTTCCCAAGTGCTGGCTAAGGAGGGACTAAGTGCAATGCATAGCACCTAGTCAGTGTAGCGCCTATAATGCATTGCAGCTTGATAGAAGGCTTTCTTCGCTGATCTCTTTAAGAGTACTTTTGGATGCTTTCTATAATCGAATTTCCTTGGGAGTAAGGTATTCTGATGATTAGCCTCTTTAGGGCATGTAACAACTATATTAGGGGTTGATGAACCCTAATAACATTGATCTGTAAGTTGGGGTTGATATGCCCAAATAAATCTATAACAGTTACCCCCTAAAGCATGAGGTCGTAAATATCTATGTTGGGTGAAATGCTTTATCATGAGGATGGGAAGTTCGAAATGGAAGGTGACCTGCATCAATTACAATACAACACATCATGATAATTTGACTTTTCTCATGAACTAGCTGAGGGAGGCATTCCCATGCTCAGCTTATAAACTTTCATTACATGTACATAGATCAGATAGTCATCTACAGATATAGATTCATGCTCCATGATTAGGATGACCATCTGTGTAAGGCCTTTGTACATTTGATTTGGTACTCCTAAATATATCGTAGCCTGGATGGATGAAACTAGATCCAGGGTCTTCAATCTCATTCAATCTTCACTCAATGTACAAGTCTAACCATGTGAATAGATGTTCTGAGGTCGAACATGGAGAGACATCACCTAATTACTAGCCAATGATGTAAGCTATTAACAGACGTGAGAGGGATCACAGATAATAATGATGATCATCAAGGTACTGCAGTACATTTTCACATAGTTTGACTAAATGATTTGATGTCGAACACCATGCAAAATCTTTCGGTCGAAGGCCATTAATATCAACCTATCACCGGAAATGAGAAACCTGCCATTCATGTATACAAGCTTCAAAGCACTGAAAGGGTGTTTCTAAGTCAACTTCTTGGATGATGAGCTAATGTCGACAAGAATCGAATCGTCGTAGGAGGGCCTTGATGTATCCCACATCTACGACACAAAACAAAGCAAATGATTTTGGAGATGAGAATCGACTGACGACACAAGGTTTAGGAATGGCGGTCACGAAAATGAAAGTTTACAGTATTGCAATGGATGAAGTTTTAACAGAATGAATTCTCTTGAACATATCAATGAAATTGACAAAAGTGATGGACGGTGTGATAACCATCAAACTGAATGACCCAACTCAACTAGTCACGGAGATTAAGTGAAAGTGTCATGTTCAAGAGTGACTTGCTACCATAAAATTTCCTCGATTTTTACCATTTTCCCCAGTCATTTCTGACCAGTACCTCTTTATTTTTATCAAGCTTGAGGAAGATAACATATGCTTGTTTTATAATTCACCTTTCAGCAAACCCATCGCTATTTGATGTTTTAATGAATCTAACGACAATGAAACTCGGTCTCATCTAGATGGACAAGTTTGTCACTATTTGATATTTTAACGAATTTAATGACAAAGATAACTCGGTTCTTTTCATGTTTAGAGAGTTTGAAAAGGGACAAAAAGAAAACTCTATAAGTTCTTTTTCGTAAAATAATCCCTCAGGTTCGAAAAAGCATAAAATAATACAAGAGAGATGTCATTTCCAATCCTTTAACGAGCTGGAATGGACAAGAACTCGACAATATTTTCTTATTTAGAGAGTCTGAAAAGAGTTTAAAGAGGACTCTATGGTTTCTTTTCATTTTTTATCAAAGCTTGAAAAGGAAACAAAAACTTTGCTTTGTGGTCAAAGATGCTCAATTCACCATTTATTATATCGGATTCTATTTTCAGTCATTCATCCTACTCAAAACTCGAGCAAAGATGATTAAAAATACATGTTCATGGGTAAAATGAATAAAAAACCAACATTCACTTGATTTACATGTAAAATTAAACATAAAAAACAAGTTTGGTAATTCAATTTAACCATTTCATTTTTACTATTTAATTTGGAGCTCTGGAGCGGTTTTTTACCCCAAACTTCACCAGCTGATTGTGAAGGATTCTGTGGATCATTTCTCGCACCATCAGAACCAGGTAGGAGCTATCCTAGTGCTCTTTCATTCTATTCCATTCATTTTGAATTTTGAGCAAAAATTCTTAGTTTTTTAGGCCCCCAGGGTTTCATCTTGTGTTTTCTCGATCATCGTACCCTTTCCTTGTCGAAAAGTGCGATGCATTTCATGCACCTAAAAGGAAACATGCAATTCATAGCACTGTCTCTAAGGAGGGGGTGCGATGGGCACAAAAATTAAAATTAAACAGTTGTTTTTTCCCAAATTTTTAATTGATTTTTGCACAAGTTGGATCCTAATTTACCTAATGGTTGGGTTTCATATATTCATCAGATAAAAATGTTCGTTACATGGAGAGAATGAGAACATGAGGTACAAGACATGATTGCCTTAAATGATTAGGGCACAGTTGATGCCTTAAGGAACTGTGGGTTGGTGAAATTCTTTCGCTTATCCAACATGCGACAACAAATTGAATTGCTACAGTATCTTGTTCATGCTTGGGATCATACTGACCAGTTTTTTCACATTAGGGGCAAAGCGATCCCCTTTACCATCGAGGATGTTTACTTTCTGACGGGTTTATCGAGGTGGGGTGCCCCTATTTCATTATCAGGATTCACCAGAGGAGGTGAATTAGTGAGAGATTATATTCATCAATTCTATCAGGAAGGATCTCAACCCAGCAGAGATGGAAAGATTCATATCCAAGATTCTAGTGATCTACCTTTGAGAACAATCCTCTTTACCCTTGCTAGATTAGCTGGCAGTGCGACTTTACATTTGGAAAATAGTTCTTATATGCAGCGTGCTTTAGAGTTCTTGGAGCCAAAGGTATTCAACTGGAGCGAGGCAATTCTTCCATCTATGAGAGAACAACTGACCAAGGTGAAGACTGGGAACACAAAAAAATTTGGTTATGGGTCTATCTTGATTTCCTTTGCCTTGGAGAGAATCCTACTTATGCAGCCACACCACATTTCTCTAGGAGTATCTGGACCTAGGGACCCACAAATGCAAAGGTGGGTAGATCTTATGGCTAGGCATGTTGGCTAGTCATCGATCTCATTTTCCTTCACTTTCTTTGAGTGGTTCAATCGTTAGGAGATGGTCTTCTCAAAATATCCATATGTTGGGATGGACTTCCATGGTGATCTGAATCTGGTACTGCCAGTTAGGGTGCAGTGGAGCGCTATTGGTAAATTGATTCGACCACGTTGTTTTTGTTTTTTAAGTTTTTACTTTTTTTTTTGTTTTTTGATTGTTACCAAGACTAAATAAAATTGTATATGTATGCAAATGTTGGATCCATTCAACCTGTGGTATGGTTATGGGAAGCAGATGCGCCAGTTTAGAGACCTGTTGGGAGGGCAGTTCTTAGAGATTTGGACATAGCGGAGACCTTGGCTCAACTGTAGGATCACATAGAGGGTTTAACCCTCAGTATTACAGATGTCCAGATTGAGGAGTTACCCATGAGATTGCAGCGCCATACCATTGGCATACCAAGTCATTGGATGAGATTCTTGTGTATGATAGCATAGGTTGTGACCTATTATCATCAGCAACACTAGTCTATTGAGATATTTTCTGCATTCATTTTTGAGTTTTTGGATCAGATGACTGATTTTGTCTTCGACACAAACTATTTGTAAAAACATATATACAGTTATGTATTTGACTTTCAGAGTCTTATTGTGGTTAAGTGATGAAATCCTGTTCAAATAATAATGTGATTTGAAAGTGATTTCTTTACATATGTTGCAAAAGTCTATTTAACACATAGTTTGCTAGAGAGTCAGTCAATGTGTTTAAATTTCTAGGAATATGTTGATATTGAATAAAGTCAAAATGTCTTTCTGAAATTTGAACTCTAAGGAACATGTGATGAATTGTTGGGTTTTAGATAGAATAGATGCCAGTAAGCTATAGTATGACCAGTTGTGAATCTAGCCTAACAATGATTCGACGTATGCCATGTGAAATGGAATCAGAGAGGAGTTCAATCAACGCGCTATACTCAACGATATTGATTGTCGATCGACCAATACATATCCCTTTGAAACTCACTAATTCGCCGCTTGGAGCAAAAATGGCCCATGCTGCAGAAGATAGGTTCTGCATACTACAACTAGCTCCATCGGCATACCTAACAAATGGTTTCGAAAAGTTCAACATCTGCAACAAATGTGAAGCAGATTACCTAACCAAATCAAAACTCTAAAAGAAAACTAACACACAAAAATGCAATCAAAGCATATGTACAATGAGTTTTACTACACTTAATTAAGCATAGTAACATTTAAGATACAACCCATTTCGGGACTGCGACGATGGAATCCCATCATAATCGACTAACTCATAGGCTTCTTTTGTCAACACACATTTAAAAATATAAGGGCCCATCCATAATGTTTCAAACTTCCCTGCTCCTAGTTTGTCAGAATCATGATCGTAAAGCAAGACTAGGTCACCTTCTGAGAAGACACAAGGCTTAACATTCTTGTCATATTGTGACTTGATGCATTTCTTATGTGCTTCATTAGCCAATTTAGCATCATGACAAGTTTCATCCAGATGGATTAATTCTAAGAAACGTGCTTCTTCTTCAGAAGTATCGGATAGCAGGTCAATTGTGAGTTTGAGGGACGAGATTTCACATTGGATTGGTAAGACTACTTCCAAACCATACACCAACTTAAAAGGCGTAAATCCAGTTGCATTTCTCACTGAGGTTTGATATGCCCACAGATTTGAGTACAGGATTAAATGCCAATTCCGTTTATGGACTTCAATCATTCTTTGCAACATGCTCTTAAGGACTTTGTTGATTGCCTCAACTTGTTCGTTAGCTTGTGGGTAGTATGGAGTAGAACTATCATGAGACAATCCTAATTTAGTAGTTAATTCGATCATCATGTGATTGCGGAAATGTGACCCATGATATGTAACTATATCTTGTAGCACACCAAACTTGGAAACCACATGGTTAAAAAAAAAAGAGCAGTCATTTCCCCATTGTTGTTCATTGTAGGCATCGCCTCATCCCATTTGGTAAAATAGTCAACAAAGACTATAATATACCCATGCCCCTCGGACGAGGTGGGGTTACATGTCATAAAATCAATGCCCCATTTTGCGAATGGGCCAACAACAACGACTGAATGCAGTGGTTTAGGTGGTAATATGGTTTTATGATAAAAAATCTGACAAGCGTGGCACCTTCTGACGACAAGAATGCAATCTTTGAATATAGATGGCCAGAAGTAACCAACTCATAGAATTTTTTATGCAGTTGCGTAACTAGATAAATTCCCCCCAAAAGCACCTGAATGACATTCATTCAAAGCTTTTCTCGGCCTCATGAGTAAGACACCTACGTACGATCATATCGAAACCACGACGATAAAGTCTATCACCAATAATAATCTTTGGCTTGGTATCGAGTACGTTGTTGTTCAAAGCGAGAGGTATTCAGCAGAAAAGCTTGGGTCTAGAGATAGACCAGTGTATCTCCATGCCATGGATCACTTAATGAAATCGAAAACAGAGACTCATCCAAGGTTGATGCTTCTGATGTTAAATCATTGGAGGATGAGGGAAGATCGCAAAGTAGCTCAGGAAAGATGAGATATTTCTTTCATTTGGATTTGATCAACTCCAAATCAAAGTCCTGCAAGATAAATATCCATTTAGAATATGTGGCCCCTAGCAATTGACGTGACGAGATGTATGTCATAGAGTCGCAATCTAATACAATGGTAGTTTTGCGAAGGAGGATGTAATGACGAAATCTCTGACAGCTTGAACGGCTGCCAAGGCTAACTTTTCAACATATGAACATTTACTTTCTATATCATTGAGATTGTGACTCAAATAATATATAGGATGTTCAATTACTCTTCTCTCTTGAACTAAAACCATACCAATGGTTGTATCTGCAGCGGCGAGATACAGGTAAAAGTCTTTTTGATAGTTTGGGGCATACATTAATGATGCTTTAATCGAGGAATCTTTGAGAGCATCAAAATAAGCTTGTACAACTTGGTCCCAATGGAAGGGTACCCCTTTCTTCAATAGACGTGTGTAACCTTTAGCTAATTCAACATAGTTTGGAATGAATCTCCTCAGAAAGTTTGCCTTCCCTTGAAGTCTCTGTATGTGTAACAAATTTGAAGGTGGAGGCATGTCAAGAATTGCCTGAACCTTTATGGGATCAAGTTGAATTCCGTCTTTCGAAACTATGAATCCGAGCAATCAACCAGAACCAACTCAAAACACACATATGTGAAAATTGAGTTTTATTTTGTAGTCTCGACATCGTAAAAATATTGCTCTCAAATGTTGCGGGTGATCAGTCCGTTTTCACAAATGAGGAGGAAAATCATCAAGATAAGATTGAAAAATGTGTTTGGTGTCATGGAAGGCATAATTCATCATTGTCTGAAATGTAGCCCCTACATTTTTCAAACCAAAGGGGAGTTTTCAATATTTGAATGTGCCCCACGGACATACAAAGGCAGTTTTTGATTGGTCCCGTGGGTGGATATTGATTTGATTATAGCCAGAAAATCCACCCATGAATGAAAATATTTCACATCCAGCGCATTCGTCAATAATCTGGTCGATAAAAGGTGTAGGATAGTTGTCCTTTGGACATGCTTGGTTTACATCCCTATAATCAATGCACACTCGAACTTTCCCTTGTTTTTCATCACTGGAACAATATTAGATGCCTAATCAGTAAGAGGTATAGGGAAATGAAGCCAACACGCAAAAGTTTTTCAACCTCTGCTTTAATGGTAGCGGCTTTCTTAGGATGAATAGGTCGAAGCCACTGTCATACTGGTTTGACAGTAGGGTACATTTTATTCTCATGTTCAACAATGCTTGAGTTAATGCCTGGAATATCCTCATAAGACCATGCAAAGACATCTCGAAATTCACGGAAAAGAGAACTGTAATTATCTAGTTCCAATGGAGAACACAATTTGCCAACATGAATATTTTCTACAATGTTAGGCTTGGTCGAAATGTTTATAGAATTTGTTTCCTCTATGTTAGACAGATTGCACTCAGAATCTACCATATTTACAGAATTCGACAGGAAATCAATGATCGATGGGTGATTCAGTTCATCTGAATAATTTTCATTTTCATCTTGAAGGTGGGAACAATGATGATAATCTTCGCACAGCATCTCTCCTATCATCATTTATTGGATGATTCCTTCATCCGTAGAATGTATATGTGAAAAAGGATCTGAAGAGGTACCATATTCTAAAGACCTATCTGCCCATGCAATTGTTGAGTTCGAATTAGGGTGTGCCGCACAAGCCCAATAGATTGATTTCTATAACGACTCAATGGGGCTTGGCAGAATTGCCTCACCATAATCATCACTTTCAAAGTAGTTGGAATTCTTCTTAGAATCATATGATGCAAAAGAAATCATGTTGCAAGTTTCCACTCTTGCCACTTTCGCAAAACTAGATGGTGACGGGAGGGTAAAAGTGCCCATCGAGGAAGTATCTTTTAGGAGACCTACTCCAACATTTTGAAGCGATGGTGATTTTTCATGTATCAATGGAATGCTTCCTGTAGTCTGTGAACTATTGGCAAATAAGGATAGTTGATCAATGACTGTGATTCCACCCTTGAAGGGAAATGCAATCGTTCGAAAGTATCTGGAAACAATGGCAGTTATATCATATACCCAAGGCCTTCCCAGTGAAATGTTGTAATCAAGGAGTCCGTCAACTACCTCGACCTCAAAATTTACTGTTTTCCCCCCTAGTTCAACTTGTAGGTTACTCCAAATCCCATATGGAGTGTATGTTTTTCTATCGAAAGATTTTATTGTAGTTGGTGACTGTGACAAGGGTGGTGAACCAAGAGTTTTCCAGCAGTTCATGGACATAATGTAAGTAGATGCCCCCTCATCAATAATAGTTCGGTGAACATTTTTATTGAGAGATTTTACTTGTATTAGGAAAGAAAATTGTGCTGGTAACTGTGGTGTATATCTCGTATGGTTAAAAACCACAAGATTTGAATCCGTAGGATCTATTCCACCTATTGTTGACAATAAAGCTTGTTTCTGGGAGGGATAGTTTTGCAACACCTGAAGTGTTGACATAGCGGAAGGTGATTGAGCCAGAGCTTCCACTGTATTATAGTTTTGAGCTGCTCAAGCACGAGGATTGAACGTTTATTTGTGTACAACTCCTTTTGGTGGATTTATTGTTAATTCAGGTACAATTGTTGGAACAACTTCTGGTGAAGTCGAGGTCGAATTACTAGGTTGATCAGTAACTTGGTTATTTGACGGCAACAGATTTCCATAATCTTTATTCCTTGTTGACACCAAAACATCATTTTTTGGATTTGTGATAGACAACATGAGTACTTGGGATGTGGAAGCATTATCAATTGCAACCAAATGTGTTTCTAGGGTTGGAAATGGATCTATCAACACTATTGAGGTATTC
This sequence comes from Pinus taeda, assembly GCA_000404065.3. Lineage (NCBI taxonomy): Eukaryota > Viridiplantae > Streptophyta > Pinopsida > Pinales > Pinaceae > Pinus > Pinus taeda. The sequence continues at coordinate 94,691 of APFE030149883.1, read as the reverse complement.
GAAGTCTTTAGAAATTTATAGACCTCAGATCGATGTGGAAAATCCCTTGTATAATGCTCGTCATTACATATCAAACATGGATAACGAGGTTTCCTAGTCGCAGTAGGGGTTTCAGATGATTTTTCAGGAGTGGAATTTTCCTATTTCTTTTTGTTATTCTTCCCCTTTTTCTTACCTCATGGTTGCTTTGGATTCTTGCCTTTATCAGATGACACGGCATTAATCTCCGAGACATCAGTGTTTTATGATGGATTTGCATTTTGATTGGAAATAGCAAGAGTTTGACCAGATGGTCCTCTTGCTTTCTATGTGCTTGAAGAACCGATCACGTCGTCACCGACATGAGAGTCCCTACTCAATTTTGGAGGTGGTGGAACAGTGAAGGCTGGTCTAGGTGCATCAAGAATTTTATCATAGAGCGTGCCTGATTGTGTGTAAATCAAATACAAATATTGGGCACGAGCGATAACTTGCTCTTCTATGATAACTCCTTGTTTTGCCACATCCTCGGTGATTGATGGAAACAAGGACTTTATGAACCACTCAGCTAAAAGTTGATTAGGAACATAGGTCTTAACCATTCGAAGACAATGCCACCACTCATGAATATGATCTGATATATGGGTGGAGGTAGTCTGTTTAAAGTTGGTCAAGAGTTATGTTCTAGTCTTGTACCTGACAGGTAACTAGAAGTGGGTCAAAAAGGTAGTGGCTAAAATGGTGAAGTTATCGAAAGAAGCTCTTGGTAATTCAATATACCATTTAGCAGCTAGACCAGTAAGCGTTCTTTGGAAAATATGAAGTCTGATCGAATCATAATTCAAAGTATTGGATGAACACCATAAATGAAAGGTCATAACATGATTCGATTGGTATTCTCTTGGATTTCCATTAAACTTCAGAATATCAGATGTTAACTTATGAGGAATCACTGGCCACTAAGGTGCATATGGAATTGGATCATTAGTGATCTGGTTTAAATATGGTAATTCTAGAGTTGCTACGAATGGCAACTGTCGATTCAAGTCAGGTGGAGCATACCTAGGATAAGATGGAATCACCTGTGCAATAGGTCTTTGCATACCAGCATAGGGCATCTTCATTTGGTAACATTGGTAAGGTTGTTGGACAAAACTAGTATAAAGTGGTTGTTGATAACCAGATTGAAATTGTGGTTGTCCATAACCTGCAAAGACTTGTTGCCCAAGTCCTTGGTAAGCTTGATATTGACCAAAAATAGTTTGAGCTTGTGAACCAAGTCCAAACTGGGGTTGGACTATTGGAATTGAGGTTGTTGGAATTGTGACAACCATGGTTGTTGAACCAACTGTTGCTGCCCAGTAATGAAAGATTGACCAAGCTGTGGATCAACTATACCAATGTATACTTGGGTCATTCTAGATAAAGGTATACTAACCTGAGGATGTCGTTGAGCTCCATAAACAAGTGGTTTTTGTATAACAACTTGAGAAACTTGAACCTCTTGCCTTGAAACTTGTGGTTGCATGGAAGAAGGATCAGTTTGTACCAGTTGAGATACAACAGATTGAGCTTGTGACTGTGGCACAATAGTAACAATAGGTGTAGTAGGAATATTTGACATGGTTTGCATTAGTTATGTTGGATACACAAGTCTTTGTTGGTCTAGAATAATTGGTTGCCATTAACTAACTCTAACTCCAGTTTGACTTGAATACTATGGGAAATTACCATATGGTTGTCCCCCATAAAAGGGAGGAAATGATGAATAAGCATATTGCTCTCCATATGGTTGCAATCCAATATTTAATGGATAGATCGTCTTTGATGACTAGATTTCCCAAATTGATACTGATGTGTAGGATCAAATTGTTGAGTTCCCATTTGAGAAAAACCAGGTAGAATTTTGGATGAGTTTATAGGTGTTGACGATGGTGTAGAAGCAACCATTGAGTGGGTTCCAAACAATGATTGGTAACCAACCGAGATGGACAATTCACCATATAGGTGCAACTCATGTGTGGTAGAAAACATCGAGGGAGTGACAATAGAAGATTTTGTTGTAGCTACATCAAATGATACATTCTTGGATGTTGACGGTTGTTTAGCCATATTTAACTGGCCCAAAAGTTGTCCTAAATATTCGATGGGAATTTGCGAGGAAGTAGGATCAGATGAAGCAAAGTAATCAAGTGTAGTAGGATAAAGATTAATCCCAATTCCAAAGTGAAATGGGGTGCAGGTGTGGAATTCTGTGCTATTTATTCTATGGCAATCAAATCTGGTGGAAGAGGTTGACCGTCACATCCGTAAAAGATTTCTGGTGTTGATGAAAGTGTAATTTCTATAGTGACTGATGTTGGAGGAGTAACAACATCTGAATGTTGAAATTTGAAGTTCATATGTTCAGGTAAATGAACAATAGTTTCAAAGGGAGGTTCCTGAACAACTTTTGGTTTAGATGTAACTTCTATTTGAACTGGGATAGACTCTAGACCAACTCATGATGGAGTTGTTTCAAGTTCAGAAGCACTTCCTAGTTGAACAATTTCAAATTGAGGATCAACTTGTTGTTGGACAACCCCAATTACTGCTACACTAGGATCAGTACTAATGTCCTCCGGTAACTGTGAACTTCCTCTTTAGGAATAGATGTACCAGAAATAATTAGAGTAACTGGAGTCTCTGAAGTTGTTGAAACAAATGTTTCAAACAACCCAGATGAAAAACTAGGAGTTCTTGATGTACTAGACTCAGTTAAACGAGACCACTTTGTTCGAATTGGTGTCGCTTCGGGAGGCAAAGGCGGTTGACTCGTTGTTCTCTGCGAATGATGGGGTTTGGGTTGACTTTCTTACATTGCAAATTACTTTATTAACTTACTCAAGTAAGGAATAAGAATGTTATTCGTGGTCAACTAATTTTAACGACACTGGGACACAACTTCGCCTTTTCTATTTTAAAGAGTCGAGAAAAAGAAAAATATGACTCTAGTCACCTTCGATTTTTAATAAGCTTGAAAGGACAAGTGCTCAAATGATCCTCTTACTTTTAAAGCGTCAAAAAGGAACGAAAGTGACTACTCTAGAGACTCTAGACAAAAGGGTTTACCAGACAAATTGCAAAACTGCAATATACACCTTGGTGATAAATGAAAGAGAAATTATTGAGGACTTTATGTACGACAATCAATCTTCCCGAATGCTGTGTTCAGTGCATTGCGATTGGTAAGACAACATACTCATATTCCTAGGGATAAAGGATTTCAACCTATTGGTGTCTCCCACTATATACACGATGGTACAGGGAGCACAAGTCCTTAGTAGCACTTATCGGACCAAAGAGGAGGAATCACCCAACCTTCAGTGAAAACGACAGCCATTAGGTTTAAAGACGCCAGAACACATCTGTATCCTAGACTTCTAGATGTTTTTGTTAAGTTCAAAGCATTGTTAGATTAATTGATGTTTATTTTAAGTTGATCTTTCTTAGAAATTTTTCTTCGAAGGTTCACTGTGAAATGTGTTATGAAATTCCTAAGAATGCAACTAGAATTATAAGCACTCTTTCATTTAATTTCAACAATGATAATCCAAACTATAAGAGATAGAGCATAGAATTACTTTTGAACAAACAACAAAGAGCACAAACTAATGCAATTCCCTAAACCATTCCTTTTAACACACAAACTAAAGCTCTAAAATCCAAATGCATGTATTTATTTTCAGTTTCTCTTAATATGAACGATACAATAAGAAAAACTAATGGATAAACGATTAAGAATTTTTCATAAAAAATGGCGATTTATGACAATTTTCTTCTAAGAGAGAAAGGAAGATTGAACGACACTGTCAATTTTGAAGAAATGAAACTTTTTGACACTTTAAATGAAAATCAAATCAAATGCAAAAGTCAATCAATTAGCTATGAAGGAGGACTTTACAACACTTCACTTTTCGAAGAAAATGAGGACTTTACGACACCTTTCTATCGAAACGACAATCGATCAAAAACTACTTTCCGACATTGGATTGTGAATGATACAATAAATACATAAAAAACATTCACCAATCCTAGTCTAAACAAGGCCAAATTAAAGAGATGAAGGTTGGTTTCATAGATGATACATCATTCATGTTCAATAAGAAATTCAATCAAAGATGAAAAGTAATAAAAACTTCAATGCCTAGATGGGAAAACTGATCTTCAAGGGATCAGCGCAGGCTATGGTGATAGACAATGCACTAAATCACTCTGTTCCCTTTCGGGAACTGCAATGCATCGTCGGTCTCAGTTAAGGACAGTGTGATGATTACAGTGAGAAATTGTGAAGGTGTTCTTGGCTCAGATTAGATTCAATTTTCAATAGATTAGAATTTAATTCGATGATCGATAGAAAGTACAATATATTGGGGTGTTTTGAGAGGCTACTTAGCTACTAAAAAGGTAAAATGGGTTCCCCAGCAGAGTCGCCAATTTGTTTCGGGAAGATTTAGTGTTTCTACAAAACACCTAACCCTTTAGATCTAGTAGCTGATCTAGAAACAACAGTCAAAGCAATATTAATTTTTTCTATAAACAATAGATAAGATAAAGGACAAAAAACCTACTTGCGACTTCCACTTGTTCTTTATCTCCCTTGACCAATCTTGCTGCTCCTTCTCGTACTTAAATCACTTGAGAAGTACCTGCACAACTTACATAAACAAAAACCCGTCAAAGCATAATGATCTATTTTTCATAAATAGCACAAAATCGAAAGCATGATATACACATGAATGCATTTAACATAAACACCAACATAAGGGAAAAATATTGAAAACTTTATTGATAAGAGGAAAGATTACAACCAATGCGAGTTCGATCTAGCGTCATCCTTCCAATTCAATCCTTATTCACCTCATGAAAAGCAAGACATTCCAACAATATCACGATACTTGTACTCAATCCTAATCTCATACCACCAGCATCTCCTTGCAACTCAATGTATTTCAACCTCTAGATCTCTTGGATGAGTGATCTATTTATAGATGAGAGAAGGAGGTTTGGTCATCAATGATGATGATGAATTCCTTTCTATTTTTAGAAATTGGTTCCATGAAAGAGGGAGATAGGAGGTTGACGTTTCCTACTTCCTTTTGTCATCCAAGGGCAAACTCAGAGGGCAGGTGGCACTTGAGAAACTTCTATAGGTTTCTAGTGGATAGGGAATCTTCAAACCCAAGTTTTCTCATCGCAAGCTAAAGAGGGACTAAGTGCAATGCATAGCACCCAGTCAGTGTAGCACTTGCAATGCATTGCAGCGTGATAGAAGGCTTCCTGCGCTGATCTCTTTAGGAGTACTTTTGGATGCTTTCTGTAATGGAACTTCTTTGGGAGTAAGGTATTCTAATAATTAGCCTCTTTAGGGCATGTAACAACTATATAGGGGTTGATGAACCCTCATAACATTTATCTATAAGTTGGGGTTGATATGCCCAATTAAATTTGTAGGAGGAGTCAATGGAGACCATCACATCCTCAACGATCCCCTCAAGGGTTACTATGGAACGGTTTGCAAGCTGCAAGACTATTGTGGTCTTTCTTAATGAACCTTGGAGATTTAGCTTGAGCATGGTGTCCTTAGTCATTACATTAATGGCAGCCCCAAGATCAATCAAGGTGTGTGGGACAATGGTGCCATTGATGTGCACATCTACTACAGGGCTTCTAGGGTCTAAATACTCCGAGAAAATTACCTACCCCAACATTAAGTCAAATAGTTGTCCAATGACATTAATGGTAGGGGTGTCTCTTTTTCACCTCCCTAGATGTTTGAAACATTTCTATTTAATCAATTTGTTGTAAATACGTACATCCTTAATGGCTTGGAGAAGTCGAATTTTAACACATAGATTTTTCAGCTCACCTAGAATTTCATTCTCTTACGAGGTAGGCTAGACTAGATGAGTTAATCTTTCAAGAAAGGGTGGTGGATTCACTCTAGGTATACTTTCCTCTCTCTCCTCCTCACTCTCCCTTAGTGGATATTGAGGCGAATTTCTAGGAGTACTCTCCCAGACCTCAGGTTGATTTCTTGAATTTCCACTACATAAGCAAGGTAGGATGTCTCTCCACTGTATACTTGTTGTGTTTGTCTGTTGTTCGGGTTCAAATTTGGATGGGCAAAAATACGAGGTTTTTTAGGTGGAGCAAGGTGTAAAATTTGCGGTGGAGTAGGAGACGAAGGCAATAAAGAAAGAGCATTGTTGTATGGGGTCCTCCACCCCTGTGGTGGTGCATTCCACTGAGGTTGTGGAGTAGTATATGGCTGAAATGGCTAGTTCGTCAGCTAGGAATGGTATTGAGATGAAAAATACCAAGGAGAATATGTAGGCCAGGAGGGATGTGCAAGGGGCCCCCAAGAGGGAATGGATGTCTAAGCAGGAAGGTTGTAATATGCATAGGATGACCCTTACATGCCCTATTCGTATGGTCGAGGTCCATGAGGCCTCCTTTGATTTATGTAGCAGGGCTATTTAGTCACCCCTTTAGTTCCCTGATCAACAAATTTTAGTCCAGGTAGAGAAGGGCCTTGTCTATGGAGTGGTTTTCTTCAAAGGCTGAGTAGATTTCTATAAGGTTTAATGGACATTCATTCCTAGGGTGCCTCCTTGTGCATCTAGGGTAAAAAATGTCTAATGCTCTTATGCTTCCTCCTTCTTTCTCTTGATGTGCATAGTGTCCATCTATAGGGCAAGGGTTTGCAACATTTCACTCTTGAAATCTTCTATCATATTTCCAATTTCACCTTTTATGGTTGTGTTGGAAGAGGATGGGCTGGCCATTGGTTGACTACCCCTACCCTTTTTCCTAGCTTCCCTGGAATAGTTCTTAAAGACAGTCTTGATATCTTCATAAGGTAGTTGGTAGATGTCCCCTCCTACTAGTAGGTTTAGGGTATCTAGAAGATCTTCCCTGAGCCCCCTAAGCAGGACTAGCTTCAGTGACTCAAGATCAACTGTGCACCTGACCCTTTTGTAGCTAAGCTGGAATATTTCCTCATAATCCTCTAAGGATTCATCATGCCCCAAGGTCATTCTAAAAATTTCCTCTTTAGTGTCCTTGGAACTATAATAGTCCTGATACTTGTTGTTGAAGTCTTGCTGCATCTAAGCCCAGCTTGTGGTGCTATCCCCAGGTAAACCCATGAATCAACGCAGTGCTACTTCCATGGGAGTGGATGGGAATAATTTCAACTTTTGATCATCAGTGGTGTAATAATAAGTTCTACATATGACAGTGAACTCAAACAAGAAAGTATCTGGATTTTCTGAGGTCGGGCCATGGAAGTGAGAAAGAGAAGAGGGGCTTATGTTCTTCATCTTAGCATCCCCATCGATTTCTTTGATGGGAAAAACACCCTCAATTCTTTCTCTATCTCCTCTATCATTTCTATTTTCAGCCATTAGGTTAGTTAGAATGGGTTCTCCTTCTTCTTCTCCCCCTGTAGGCTCTTTAAAAATTTATGGTTGTTCACCTAAGAGGTCCTCCAATTCACAGCCAACGAAGAAGAGGGAAGGTTGGCTGTTTGAGGTGGTGGGGGTGTTTGGTAGAAATTTCCCTAAGTTATCCCTATTCCTACGAGGCATGAAAAAAGTGTTTTTTCTTTGTTTTGTTTTCTAGGCTTTAGGACTATTTGCATAATTGAAATAAAAAACTCAATGGAAACTAATTGTTGAATGAAATCTTACTTGCAGAATGGAAAGGAAAGAAAACCAACTTACAATTTGTTTTTCATAAATGAAGCTAATAGTGGAATGGAAGAGATAAGAAATGGAAGAAATAAAGAATAAATCACAGCTCCTCAGACTCCTCCCTGGAAATGGTGCCAAAAAGTGATGAGCACCAATATTGTAGCAAGAAGGTTGTAACTCCTGGGGCTACCAACTTTATTTTATCAACCCTGGGTTTGTACAAACTTGAAGGTGATAGTGTTGTATACACAAGAAAATGAGATGGGTCCACCCTTTGTCACTGCTGAGCTGGTGATAGACCACTATGGTTTCTCAAACCAACCTTCTATTGATTCAGAAGAAGTTTGATTACCAATGAAGAAAGGGGAATTTTACCGTAATTGGAAGAATGGAAATATTGTCTACTGCAGTAATGAAAGACTGAAATAAATGATTTAAACATACCATTCATCTACCTATTTGTTAAGAGATCTTGCTTCAGAAGAATTCTAATCTAACATGTGTGTAATCCTAACTATCCTAGGCATGCAATCTAAAATAACCAAACATTTTACCGCTTTGCATATGAATGAACACAGTAACTCTTTTTTCCTTTTTGTCCTTTTTTGTGAAAATGTGAATGCTCAATCTTCTTGGTGATGTGGCAGGTGGGTTAGAGATGGTTATGAAAGGTTAAATGGCTTAGGAGGCAAGTGGGGGTCTTCTCCTATCTTCCTATATTCTTTTTCCATAAATCAGCCGCAAACAAGCCATTATAGGTGATCCTACAGGATGTCCTAATGCTTCCTATAGGATGTCCTAATGCTCCTACAAGATCCCCTGTATTCCTACAAGATCTGACCGAGAGAAATAGGAGTGATTTGGAAGGTGGTATAGGGCCTAGGGAAGGTGAATGATGGAAGAAATAAGGCAAGGGAGTGGCTAGGACTTCCTCAGAGCTCAAACCACAGTTTGTAAGATGGTTGGATTTTCTCAACAAACCCGAAAAGTTTGTCTTATGGAATGATGAATTGGTTGACTTAGTGGATTTTGGTGATTATGGATGGATGAAGTTAGGTTGAGGCTATTGAAATGACATCTCCTTGCACTATTGAAAGCTCTTGCAATACATACATCACTTGCATTTACCAATGAATCATGTCCAACAAGGAAGATTTCTAATCAACATAAGAAACATAATTCCATTATCTAGTTACCTAGTTCATGCATGGAAATACTTGTAGAATATTTTGAAACACCATGAGATCTAATACAAAGCTATAAATGTCAGAAACAACAACTGAAACCTATTCTTGAAAACTGAACAGATGCTAGCCTAAGTAGCAGAACCCTAAATTCCATAAGAAATAAGAATTCTATATTTTTGGGGCTGAATAGGAGTTTTTCCTCAAACCATGGTCCCTGAATGGAGAAGTGAGGCCAAATACACCTGATGTAAGCCTTTTTAGTATTCTTTATCTCTCTACAGTTACTGTTAAAGCTATGCACAAACGGAAGCAAACTAATTACCTTCACCACTATTTGCAATGAAACAATGCTAAAATCAATTCAAGCTAGTGTGATTTGATTGAGGAATATTTGAATGAGTGAGGATTTAATGAAGAGGATCTATCTCCTATAATATCGCTTCCTTGTCTCATTCGAGTTCCTTCTCTTAATTAGCCAAAATTTCCATGATTTGCTCCCAAAAACCTGCAATCAATGCATATTATACCACAAGACATAACATCTTACTTTTACTCATCTAATTATGCAAAATATAATTAAAACATGTAAGGAATTATGAGAAGACTTTATTTTCGTAATATTGGAGGTGTATTAAGGTCCATATAGTCACCCAATGATGAGGATGATCAATCTAATTATCAGTTATAATTTTCTGAGTCAAAGTTTATGTTAAAATTTCTGTGAACCTAGTAACTGCCACTTTATTGACATAGTATATTACAAATCTACTCAATAAATTCACAATTAGGTTCTTAAAATAATTAGCAAAAGAAAAATTACAACAATCTTAAACACATGTGACACATATAAATTCTACTCAACAAAATGAATTCTTCATTAATAACTTAATCAAAAACTACATGGTCACCTGTCATGGGATAATGGCCCAACTAATAATTTATAGTTACAACATACCTTGAATCTAATCCATCTGGTCAAGCCCTAGAGCTATCTTCAATCTCCTTGGGTAATATGGATCTCCAATGCTACACTTTTTCACCTTCCTCGGACCCAACGAATAAAAAGGAAGTACTTCTCCACTCATGATTGAGATGCCTCTCTCACGCCTTATGTTGTTGTATGTCACATTTTTCTCTTCACCTTATTGTTTATTTTATAAACTTACATTGAGCTAAATCCATAACCATACTCTCCAAAGTGATGGATGGACAAGATTATATATTTCCTCATTGAAGATCAATGGTTGAATTTAAAAAATAATCACTAAATTAAATACTTTTCCTATGTTTCTTTATCTCAATAGCAAAAAAAGTCAATTTTGTGTTTTTCATAAGTTAGACTTAAGCTAAGTTACAATAAAAACTTACTCATACTCGAGCAAGTGTCATAAGGAGATTTTGGGTGATTTTTACATGCTTAGACACTTAGGGTTCTGTAGAAGTACCTGTTTGAGCTACAAACATCAAAACTCCCTCTTGGTGAGGGAGTTACTTTTGGCACCTGGGACTGCATCTATTGTATGGTTTCTGCATTTGAACTGGGAACCTACACCCTTTGTACTTGTTCCTATAAGCCTCCTACTCCTTAACATACCTCTTCAACATGGATTTTATTCAAACCCTCTGGTTTGTTGCCATAACCCTTGTGATAAGTTTTTCTATAATTGTTACTAATATTTAAATATGCTACGATATCCCTTATGGATCTCTCTCTGTCCATTAAGACACCCACTAAAATAATTTTCTACACAACACTTGACTCGTACAATCTCCCTCTCTCCCTATGAGGTTTGACCTCTGCCAATCCTATTGGGAAGCCTATTAAAATTGTATAGATTGTACAACCTCTTCTAGCTACTGCCAACTTTTATGTCTACTACCATCTCATTCATGTCGCAACAATTTCTTTGTCTAGTTACACTACACTGTGTTTAATAAGTCTAGCTATGACCCCTCATTGGCTAATTTGTACTACAACTACTTGGTCACGCCTACTATGAATTTTTTTTTGGCATGATCCTCTATGTTATATTCTTGAAAAACCCTTAGCGTAGTTCTCTACAGTCATTTGAAAACTCGTCCTATCTACTCATGATTACACACTCCCACAATCTACAACTCAGCCTATCCCTATTTCCAATGACTTGTCTACGCCCTCACTCAACCTATGGCTACTTGCCTTTTCCATTGCTCTTCTCATGCTCAGCCCCACTAGTTGGACCATTTACATCCAATGGCTATAATTTTCTACCTTGTGACTTGTTCGACTCCTAAAATATATTCGCAGATGATTTCTACAACTATTTTCTACTGTAGGGAAACTAATCTTTGTTTGTCACACCCCTACTCTCCAATGCTATGTTGACAGTTATCTTTGGTCGCAACAAGGCTCCCAAAATTCTTCATGTCACACTTTTGTGACTCTGGCATCATTAAACTATGTATTTCTTACCTACTATGGCTATCGACCCTTGATGGCACTTTACTTGCTCTCATGGACCTAGTACTTTCCCATGCATAACTCTTGCATAAATTGCTTCACCTAAGTGGCTTTGGCCTCTTGTATTATGTTTTTTGACACACATATGCATGTATCCCTCTTGCATGCAGTGTCCACATCACACTACCATCCTTGTGATCCACTTACATTACTTCTTTTATAAGGACCATGGCTTGGTCTCATAGCAAGGGGTCTAATTTTTTCTATGAATGTTGAAATCTCTAGCAATCCAATGTCTTGTGCCTTCTATAATCCCTAATGTTGAAGTCTTCTCCTAGTTTAGCCCCAACTTGAAGACAATTATCTCTGTGCAGAAGGACTTCCATAGTTTAGTTGGCTGGAAGTTGGCCTATCGACCACCATAGTTGTTAGCCCCATTTTTAATTTTAATTTTAATTTTAATTTTGATTTTATTTTAAAATTAACTTTAACTTTGGATTCACCCAACAACTACATCATACCACCATATGGACCTCCTTATTATTATTTTTATTTCCACCTCATATGATTACAACCAAGCCTGGCTCCACTTATTATTGTACAAAATTGTCTTCCTACGTGATCCAAATATTGGTTTTCAAATTATTAGTTATGATATCATATCAAATTTTCCATCAAACTAGAACCCAACACTTTATTAATCTAGAGATGATAGATCTATTGAATAAATTTACAACTAGGCTCTTAACACAATTAGCTAAAGAAAAATTACACTAATCTCAATCACATGCGACACATATAGATTTTTCCTAATAAAATTAGTTCTTCATTAATAACTTAATTCAAACCTACATGTGATCCCATCTTAGAATAATGTCCCAATCTTGGAATAATGACCCAATTGAGAATTTTACAATTTTACAATTACAACGTACTTTGGATATGACCTAGTAATCAAGCCTTAGATCTATCCTCGATTTGCTTGGCTGATATGGTTCTCCAATGTTGCACTTTTTCACCTTCCTCGAACTCAACACACTAGAGTGGAGGTCATTCACCACTCACCATTGAAATTCCTTTCTCAATGTCGTGTGTCATTGTATGGTGTATCTTTCTCCTCTCCTTACCCTTTGCTTTTATAACTTTATATTAAGCTAAATCACTAACCCTAATCCTGCTTTGATTTTATAACTTTACATTAAGCTAAATCTCTAACCCAAATATCCAAAGTGATGGATGGACAATTTTAGATATTTACTCACTTGAGATCAATGGTTGAGATTAAAACATAATCATTAAAGTAAATACTTTACTTTTCCTAAGTTTATTTAGCTCAATAGAAAACATAATTAATTATTTGTTTTTGCTAAGTTATACTTAGGCTAAGTTAAAATAGAAACTTACTCATACTTGAACAAGTGTGTTAAGGATATTTTGGGAGCCTTCTGCATGCCTAGACACTTAGGCTCATGAGGAAGTACCTTCTCGAGCTACAAACATCAACAATTTAAGGATGATATTTGGAGAATGGATTAAGTTGGGGGATCTTATGAAATTATTTTGGAAGAATTTTTTTTTTTTATTTTTTTTTATTTTTTTTTATATTTTTTTTTTTATTATATGATCACATAAAGGTTGACAAACAACTATAACAATGATGAAATCAATAACATGAGCCCGTGTAATGGTAATGTTTTCTCAATGGTGTGAAATGAAGTGTGTCTTTTAATTTTCTTGGTAGTGACTCCACCATAATTAAATATTCTATATGACATACCATATTAACACCACTGAAGAGTGGTAAAAATAAACAAGTATGTAAGCATAAGATAATGATTGAGTTCATAGTAGGAAAATAAAGCTCCACCTCCTCATTTGAAAATGTGTTTGCATGATATTTTATGCTAATATTATCTAAGAGAGATCAAAAGAAATAATTCACCAGGCCTAAAGAATCCTTATAGAATATAGCATTAGAGCAGTATCATATCTTGAAGGATTGTCAAACATATTTAGTCATTATAATAAAATACATGAATAAAGCCACTTCAGTCTCCATGAAAACAAAACAATATCTCCATTAAATCTCGACAAATGTGGTTGGGGAAATATAAAATAAAAGGTCCTCTATCTCAATTTCCTTCATGGAATATATGAAATTTTCAATCCCTTTTTATAAATAAATATGATAGTTAGTGTTATACGTCATTTTGTCGCATTCAAACAAATGGGTCTGATCCTAAATCTATCCTCATCCATTTATACCTTGCAATCATCCCCACAAAGACAAAAGCATAAACTTTCCAAAAGTTACAAAAATCCTGGATTACATTGGCTAAAAACCTTAATTTAAGGCCTCATCACACTTACTCTCTTGAAAAAATGCAATAGCATAGGTTGAACACATGTAAATTGCACTAGTTAGTGTAGGTTGCTCTTACAAAAAGTGCGATACCTAGAAATGGGTAAAAGTAAAAGATAATTTTGAAGTTTCTCTATCTAGAATCTTTGGGAGTGTATTTAACCATTTACTGTTGGATATGATCTCGAACTCCTACTCATGAGGTATTATCTCTTATCTCCTATAATTTACATCCATCTAAAGTGGAGATAAGCCCTAGAATGGTAAATCCAAAACTACCCCAGTTACCTTATAAATGCAACACCTGCCATAGAGTCTGGGTTGGATTTTTGAGAATGATTATTCCCTTAAGCTTCTCATTTGTGTCTAGACATACATGATCCATACATGTACTCTAGGTGTGATTGAAGGCTTACCATTGTGGCAAAGGATGGACAAGATAGCTTAGAGAGATTCACAAATACAACGCCTACAAGGGTTGTAATATTTCCCTGCCATTATTAATATAAAAGTTCATTATTTCTCCTTTTTTCTGGAGAAAAAAAGTGAAAACTTTTTATTAAGCTAATAAAAAGTTTTACATTCTTCAAAATATGCATCCTGTCGTCCAGAAGACAGACATTCCGATCAGTCAATCTCCCAAAAACTGAGAGAGGATTTTAAAAAACCAAAGAAAATTTCAGTCCTTAAGACTGATTGTGGACGGATTCATCGTCTTATATCTGCTGAATAAAAAGTATACTGTTTTGTATCATATCTCCCAGTCATAAAAACTTTTTACATGTTTCTATAAGACTAGAGTGAGGCCTCCTTCAGAGAAGGAAAATGATCTCATACATAATACTGATAATATGATAAATGGAGACAAAGATATAACTTAATGAATCAGAGAAAGAGCGTGCCAAAAAAACAGTGACTGTATGATGTCTGAAAATGGAAAGGAGTCATAGCCCTACAACTAGAAACGATGTGGAGAAGAGAAAACGAGAGGCGCGTTCATTGTGGTGGAGCAAAAGGGGCCTGCTGAGACGTGATAATCTGCCCCTGTCTGGATTCCTCTATGGACCAACTGCCCAAAACTTGCTGTAGGCCAGCCTTAGAAAGATGGTCTGCTGCTGTATTTTTGTCCCTGTAAATATGGCATATGGAAAAGTTATTAAAACGAGATTTTAATGACAGAATATCTTCTAAGAGAGGCTTCAAAATCTGGTTTTGACATGATGCATTGCCATTAACCCATTTAACAACATTCATGGAGTCCCCGAAAATTTGAATTGACGAAATCTTTCTTTGTAATATCCAGCATATAAGGAGACGCAAAGCAGACAGCTCTGCGAAGTTGTTTGAACCAGGACCCAGACCCACAGAAGCTTTTATGGAATGTTCAGGATTAAAGTGAATGCACAGACCAGCACCAGCCCTGTTTTGTTGTGAAGCCCCGTCAAAAAAAGCCCAACGGGAGCCTTCCTGAATGATTATGGGCTTGTCATGTTTTTGAGAATTTTTTGACTCAGGGGGCGGAATAGAGGAATATATGGCAGCACAATTTGAAGCAATAGAAGATAAGGGAATGACCTGGTCTTCAAACACAGTTTTATTTCTAGCTAGCCATACACCCCAAAATAAAATAGGGGGAAGGTTCCTTAAGTTTACCTCTAGGTGATTTTGCCACCATTTGCTCCAGGCTTCTTCCAACGGTTCAGATCCCCATTGAGCTTTTAATTTTAGCAGACATACTAACTCCTCCCATATCTTTTTAGAGACAGTACAGCTAGTAAAAATATGGTTTATAGATTCCCCTTCCAGCTTGCAAAGAGGGCATCTCCCAGGCCCAATGAAGAATCTGGCTTGTAATATATCCCAGGTCGGGATTTTTCTTCTAAGCATACACCATAAAAAAATCCTAGATTTTAATGGGAATTTTAACTTCCATATATTTTTCGACCACCACTCCAGGGAAGCCCAGCCTTTCTTTCCCATAAGGAAAGAATAGCCATCTTTTGGGGAGTATTCTCCAGTTTTTCCTTGCGCCCACATCAGAACATCCTGATCACTTTTTATCCTGACATTTGAGCGATGGAATTCTGCAATATAAGAGGCCCATTCATTATGCCATCTGATATTTAATCCGAGGTCCTCTGCATTTTTCCAGGCCTGCCCCCATATAGTGGAGTGACCCACTTTCTCCACCTGATTTAAAGTGTAGTAACCTTTGCTGTCTAGGTGTCGAAGGAGACCAGGGGACAAGGAAAAATTTTCATTACAACCGACCCAGGGATCCCTACCAATTTTTACATATCTTCCGTTCCCAACTTTCCATGCCAAACCTTGTTCAATCACAGAGAATGCCTCAATCGTGGCCTTCCAGATGATAGAGGAATGCTTCATCTTCTTTTCCTAGCTTCGTATCCATTCTTCCATTGGCAGGGGGTCTATGTACTTCCTTTTGATCACCCTTGTCCAGAGATTCTCCATCGTGATTAATCTCCACCCTGATTTTGCAGCCAAGGAAAGACTGAACTCAGGGAGTCTCTTAATTCCCCAACCTCCCCATTCTTTGGGCCTAGCCAGCTTGTCCCAAGCCACCCATGGTAGGACAGAGTTTTCTTTTGATCCTTCCCATAAGAATCTGCAACACAACCTTCTGATTTTCTCCAATACTCCTTTGGGGATCCAAGTGAGTGCTACCCAGTAGATAGGAATGGCCAGTAAGACAGATTTGATAAGGGTCAGTCTGCCTGCTCTAGACAACCATTTGAAGCTCCATTGAGAGATTCTTTCTTCTAGCTTTGCAATAAGCCAATTCCAATCCTCTTTTTTGTATGCTGCCGGCTTTAACCAAAAACCCAAGTACTTAAATGGGGAGTCCAAAGGCTGAAGGTGGAAAGGAAAAAGATTGGTCAACATGGTGCTGTCTCTTCTGTCAAATTCTGCCACACAAACTTGAGATTTTCCTGAGTTTATTTGCATTCCTGTGGCTTTCAGAAATAGATCAAAAATGCTTTTAAACTCCTTTAATTCATTATATGATCCATTAGTGAAAATCAAGATGTCATCGACAAAAAGCAGATGGGTAATGTAAAGATTAATTGCTACCTCGATACCTTTTATCTTCTCCACCCTTCTGGCTTTGTGGATCAATCTGCTGAGCCCTTCTGCCACAAGAAGGAACAGGAGGGGGGATAAAGGGCACCCTTGCCTAAGTCCCCTTTGGCTTTTGAAGAAAGGGGAAGTAGCCCCATTGATCAAGACAACAAAACTTACATTTGATATACAGCCCATAATCCAGCTAGTGAAAGAGTAATTAAAACCCAAATGAGTGAGCAGCAGCCGGAGATAAAGCCAATTTATTCGGTCGTAAGCCTTAGAAAGGTCAATTTTTAGGACCGCCCCCTTTTTTTTCCTTTGTTTGACACTGTGAATTACCTCCTGAGCTACACCGATGGCTTCATGGATTTGCCTTCCATCCAAAAAACCGAATTGTTCCATTGAGATGTTTCTGGATAAGATAGGGACAATTCTAATAGCTATTACTTTTGCAATAATTTTATAAATACAATTACAAAGTGAAATTGGCCTGAAATCTTCGAAGGTATCCGGTTCATCTTTTTTTGGGATGAGAGCAATGAAGGTTGAGTTAAAGGGTCTATAGATTTCTCCTTTCAACCTTGATTCTTCCACAACATCCGTGATCTCAGAACCGATTAAATCAAAAAAATGGAGAAAAATTTCTATAGTCCATCCATCAGGACCGGGGCTTTTGTCTTTTGCCATATTTTTCATTTCTGCTTCAACCTCCTCCTTTGAGATCGGGATTGTTAGTTCATCTGCTTCATCTTCCTCGATGAATCTTGGGAAACATTGAGCTGTCCTCATGACTTCTGCAATGGTGGCTTCTCCTAAATCCGAAAAGATTCTCTGAAAGTGCCTCTGACCCAGGCTCGAGAGGTCTGAGAAAGATTTAACCACCCTTCCTTCTTCATCTTTAAGACTCCAAATGGTATTTGCAGATTTCCTACCTTTTGCATAGTTGTGGAAAAAACTTGTATTTTCATCTCCTGATTTTAGCCAGATAGCTCTGCTTTTGAGTCTCCATTCCTCTTCCTTCGCCAGGAGAATATGATTTTGGGTCTTTTCCAAATGGAGGATTCGATCCTTTGAGGCCTGAGAAGAGTATCCATCTACTTCAATACTTTCTAGAATCTTTAACTCCTCCCTTATTTTCAACAAATCTTCATTCTGTTTTTTCTGCCTTTCTTTTGCCCAGGTTATAGTTGCTTTCTTTAATCTTTTCAAATTTTCCATGAACAGAAAACTTTTATCCTCTCCTGCGCTCCTGCCTGGGTGGATCCATGTTTTCTTAAAAATATCGTTGAAGGATGGATCTTGCAGCCAGGACGAGTTAAATTTAAAGGGAGCAGGGGGTTTTGGAGGTGGGAAGGAAAGCTCCAAGAATATAGGAAAATGATCTGAGTTTCCAACCTCCTCAACCCATTGCCGGAAAAGAGGGATTTTTGAGATTAGGCCCTCACAAAGCAAAAAGTGGTCCAGTCTTTTTGCAATCCAGTCCTCCCCAGATCTTCTATTCCTCCATGTTTGCTTTAGTTTGATCGGGGAAGGATCGATGAGATTTTTATCTTGAAGAGCTTTATGGAAGAAATCCGATAGGGGATCCTCCCTTGCTGAAGGGCCCCAAGCCTCCGCCCTACCCAAGGAAAAATTTAGGTCCCCTCCCACTACCATCAATGAAGAGTTCATCAGAGACTTTGCCAACAGGTCCATCCAGAAAAGCTCCCTTCCTTGACATGGCCCGTAGATATTTACAATTATGAACGGGGAGGAAAAATCTGGAGAGTTAATTTCCATGCCCATAACATTTTTCGTTCCCCACATGTTTATACACTTTATTTTTCCTTCTCTATAACCGATGGCAAGGCCTCCTAAATGTCCAGAAGAGTCAATAGCAGAAAAAGACCATCCTGGCAGTAGAGATTTTAACATAGATTCCACCTCAGAGCCTTTCCCCAGTGTTTCTTGGAGGAAAAGGATGTCGGATTTTGAATTTTGTAACCAGTCTCTCAAGGCCAGTTTCTTAGGCTTACTGGCCAACCCTCTATAATTCCAAGATGACATGATCATTTTACAACTGATTCAGGGGGCTGCACTGCTCTAAGAACCCCAGGGATAGATTATTGTTTTCCATCAGCAACATCTATCTTTGCCTTAAGTTTTGCCTTTGAGAGGTCTGATTTTCTTCCCCTCTTACCCCTGGTGGTCCCATGAGTGGGTAGTTGTCCAAGACCACCAGCGACATCAGACTGCTCAGGCTTAACCCACATTGATCTTAGATTATAAGGACAGGGGGTGTTTTGGACCGGGGCTGCAAGAGGAGGCCAAGTTACATCGCACTTTAGATCAAGGGTCGACTTTTCTGGAGGAAGAGGATCCTTTACAGGGGATGACATTTCAGAAACAAAAGCCTCAAGATGGGTTTCAAAATGCTGGGGAGAAAAAGACGGTGATTCATGCATAGACACAAATATATGATCAGGATCTAGTGAAGAAAGAGGAGGGGGACTTGAACACTTACCCTTTTCCTCCTCGCGGGTTGAAGCTTGTGTGAACGGCGGGTTCCTATCATTCTCTGTCTCGACTTCTGCTGATTGAGGATCTGAGGATAGCGTCTCCACATGAATCTGGGTATCTTCCGAAGGCACCCCGTTTTGATGACCTGATGATTTCAAACCGGCGTCGGGCTGAGCAGGCGGACCTTCCTTTTCCTGAGAGACTTGAGCACGGGTATTCACAGGTTCTCTGAAACCAGTGGTTCTCCTTAAACGTCTTCACCTTCTGAACAGTGGGAAATCCTTTGCAAGGTGACCATACACATGACAAATGTGGCATCTGAAGGGCAAATGTTCATAATCCAAAATTTGCTCGAAGACATAATCTTTGTATTGCAGGGATATTGATTTCCCCAAGCCTTTACTTAGGTCAACGTTTACCAGAATACGGGCCATCACCCTTGTCTTTGTCTCTAAAAAAGACATGTCCGCCTCCAAAAAAGTACCCATCCTGTTTCCAATTGATTTAAAGACCGCTTCTGTCCATAGGAAGAAAGGGAGGCTCAGCGCCCTCACCCAGACTGGAAACACTTCTGTGCTTTCTTTAATAGCATCAAAAAGGGGGCTCCATTGTTTCATTAAGACCAGGATATTCCCTATGAACCAGTTCCTTGCAAAAACCCAGTCTGCCACTTCCTTCTCTTCAAAACGAAGCATGAACCAACCTTTAGCAAGGCATTGGGCCTCAAAACGCAGAGGTTTTCATTGATGAAGCGCTGTTCTCCCCACGCCTGGAGAACATCTGGGGAAAATTTCTTGCCCCTTGCCCTACCGAAGATGGTGCAGTCTGCGACTTCCAGAGTTTCTTCAATAGACACTTCCATGCCTAGGATTAAATTCCCCCCCAGATCCTGAGATCCAATCAGTCTTTGGGATTTCCTTTTTTCCCCTTTTTTCCTTAAGTCATCTTCTGAAACCCTTTGCTCCCCAGGATTTTCTGACCATTCTAGATCTTCATGGAATGTGTCTTCTGCGAGACCATCCTCCAGTTGAGACTGCTAATGTGCAGAGGGGCCGCCGACAGGGGTCTCAACAGGGTTCTTGTCATACGGTGAGGCGACGAAACTGCCCAAAACGCCCGTCTCGGAGCCATGATGTCCTTCGCATCCTCCTGTTTGAATAGTGCCTGAGGATCGTGGGTCTCTTGGCAGTGAAACCCTTGAGAGAGGGGGGAACCCTCCTGAAGCCCTATCCTTGCCGACGCCTGTAGAATGACCCAGAAATTCTATGTCTTCCAGACCTTTTGTAGGAGGGTTCCAACTTAAAACTGATTTTCCCTTGTTCACCGAAGGGAGGGCATCTACTGACGGTCCATCCGCCGCTACCTCCTCAGCTATCTGACTATGACTACCCTGGTTAAGAACAGTGATACCCTCGGATTCGTAAGCCTTGCCTTGATGCAGAAAGGGGGGAAATTCCGCCTGAGAAGATAAAACCGAGGATGACAGTTTGTGAGCACTGAAAAACAGCTCCACATTTTTAGCTGAGGTATCCTTACCCCACATAGACAGAATGTCTTCCAAAGCCGGGTCCAAGTCCACCAATTCGTCTGAGTTAACCATGGTTAGGAGACCGCCTTGAGTGAGAGCGACAGCAATGACTGCAAGATGTCAAACCTTCGCCCTATTTTCTTGGGTATGATTATCAAGTAAACAAAAAGAGATGAAAACCTGCAGCTTCCGAAATTGAAGAAAGAAAGCCCCTCGCAGCGTGCAAAATACGATAGCAATGCACCTCCAGCTGTCCATCACAAGAAAGGAAAAACGGCCCTGCACCTGCACCTGTACACCGTAACCTTGTTGCTACCTTCTAGCCGTGACCTGTGTGAGGTTCCGCCCAAAGACCTCGCCGCCAAACCCTAACCAGCTCCATCCTCCTCATTATTTCTCCTATTATGGCTTGATTATGGATATGTAGAACATATATCCTTTAATTATTGTTTAGAGTTATATGTATATGTTATCTTGTATATTTTTCTCTCTTACTTGTTTTGGATGATTTATAGGTCCCACTTAGAAATTGGAGTTCGAGCTAGAGCTAACAAGAAAGAAGGAGAAAACTTGTATCAGATTCCAAGTAGGGTTTCCTTTAATATTTCAAACATCTCTAAGGAAAAACATTTTTTTTCTTGGTTGTTTCAAGGCTAAGCCACTAGGCCTATGGAGATTGCTTCTATTCACGGAAGGAATTTATCCACAAAACAAATTGTCAACTCCACTAGGGAACGAGATGTTCTTTAGTGGTTTAATTTTCCATATCCTTTAGGACCTATATAGTCGACTCTATTTGTATTGTTGAGATTGTAATTAGACTTAGGAAAACTTAATTTTGAGCTTGGTTAGGGTTTTTATTTCATTCTTTTAAGAAAATTTTCCACATCGCACTTGTCTTCCTGAGACAGTGGGTATCAATGCACTCTCTTTGTTTAGTAAGTGCGATGATTTACACTGGTTTGCATATACCACCTGCAATGATCCTAAAAGTCTGAAAAAAATTGCATTTTCCCTATCTTGCTCTTAATTTGGTTTTGTTATCAATGTCTTCCCGAGTCTCTAGTTTGTCAAAGGTCTATGCAAAGCCAACAACTTGTGTCAAATTGAATGTGATTTCCTTTTTTATAAGATATCCCTTCTTCTTGCTTAACATTGTCAATTAGGGTTTTTTCATCTAGCTTGGTTACTGATTTCTTAAGAACTTTCATATTACAATAGAAATCTGATTGAATTTTTTCTAATTCAATAATCTAGTCATATTTTCATTTTTCCTTAAATTAAAAATTGAAAGAAAGAAAAAAATAAAGTTTCATTTTCTCACGCATTAGGCTTTGAAATTTTGAATTGGAACATTAGAATTCAAAGATATTGTTTAAAGGATTTCTTTTCTACATTATTGTTTGAAACTCCTTCACTTCTTTAGTTATATCTTCATCAAATGAAAAGCTTTTTTTCTCAGGCTAGTTGCATTTTAGGAGTTTAGGTGAATTCATTGTGATCCTTCAAACTGAAACCTTAATCAAGATAAGCATTAAAATTTATCAGTAAACCTAAGGAGCATTGGAAACATTAAAGACACATTTAGTTGGTTTAGTCTAGAACGCTTGTTCCAACGTCTTTAAACATAGGAGTTGGCATTACTTGTCTTCATTACATCCTAAGGATGGTCGGTTTTCCACGTACATTGGAGTATATCAAATTGTTCTTCCACGTACCTTTGGGTATATATGATGATGCTCCACATACAATGAGTATCAGAGTGCCCCCTTCATACAGTTACTCATTAGACATCACTACCATATATTTCACTTCCACATAGTTTTTGTTATATTTTGGAAGTTCCCAATAGGTTGAAATCCAACCCTAGGTAACGGGTCGATCGCCTCGTTAGTTGTGATACACCAAACACAACATTCGAGGATATTTCTTGCAAGTACTTAATTGTATATTTCAATTCACAATGGCTTGGTAATCCTTTTATGCATAGCTACCCCATTTACTTTTTTCTGTGTTTTTTTTTTCAAAATTAATTAATTAACCATGAAAGAACCTCCTCATTATTCTCTTAGAATGCATAGATTTCCTATGTTACCTCTAGAGGCAACACTTGGTATATCATAATGTCATACAAATAAGAAAAAATAAAGTACGGAACCTGGTGCACTAGAAGCTACCCCATCTGGAACTACATTCAAAATTACTCAACCAAAATCATCACTTCCTATTGGTATCGAACCTGAAATTACATCTTTTGAAACTTGTGAGAGTGAAGCAGTTGAAACCTCTCAATCAGAAATTGTTGAGACAATAGAACCTGAAGTTATAGAATCTAAAATTATAGACTCAGAAATATTACAACCTGAGTTAATTCAAGTTATCGAATCGATCACTTCAGGAACTTATTTTTCCACCTCTCTGGATTTATCTCATCCACAACTCTTGTCTTTGGGGGCTGAAGTACAATCAATTCCACCTATGTTATTGAGTATAGAGGTATTGAAGAAGAATCTCCTAGCCATCGATCTCCTATTCACATACCTTTATAGTAGGATTTTCCTCCTTTGTATCAAGTTCTTCCTATTATTACCCCTTGTTGGCACTATGATACATGTGTTGTACTTGATGGCAACCCACTTGTAGCAGAACATCTCACTTGTATATGCTAACTAGACAAATCTACAAGAGAGATATCAAATGTGACAGAATGCATGGTAGTTGTGATTACATATGTGACAAAATGTAGGACAGTTCAAAGGAATCAGTTCAGAAGTAATGTACAATGGTAAATCACATTATAACAAGGTTATTCAGAGGGAAAAATGTAATGGTACAAAAGAATAGGATGAAGGAGCAAAGGAATATAGATCAAAATCAAGAAGTTGAAGAAAAAGGACATTTTTAGGTATGTTAAGTTGTATACGTGGGTTCACTATACAAAAAGAGCATATACATATGCACGCACTTTCATAGAAGAAAAAGTGCATATACGTATGCACACACTTTCATAGAAGAAAAAGTGTGTATGGGATGAAAAATAAAGGAAATTAAGGTGAAAGAATGCCAAGGGTCAATACCATGGTATTAACCCGCAATATTGAGCGAAGTAACAACTATTTGATCCCTTCCAAGAATACCATAGATCCTAAGTGTGGTTTTGGTCTGAGCTATTTGGTCCAAGGTATTGGTCCTAAGTGGTTTTGGTCTGAGGTATTGAGAAAGGCAAAAACTATATAAGGAGGAGAAGATCAAAGGGATGAGTGCACAAGTAATGAATATCTTATGAAGTGTGAGATCAAAAGAAAAAATGCATGTTATTGGTTTCTAATGATTTTCTTGATCTGAACTAAGTATGCACTAGATTGTTTGATGATGGATGAGATCTAATGATGGATCAGGATCATACTAACTTATCATTATGTGATCTAATAATGGATAGGCTAGATCTGATTGCTAATGCATGTTTTATCCTTTATATGAGATGATCTGGGTATGTCTGAAGTCTAGAATTGCAACGAAGTTATAATTAAGTATTTTCATATCTATACGCCAGTTCACTTTGGTGAAAGTGCATAGACACGTTGGATCAGCTCTTCCAAGTAGCGTATGCAAAAGAAAATCTTGATGTTCAGGGATTATTGATCTATTAGATTAGTGTTGTTGTTTTATTATTGTCTATCAATGAAGTCTTCTTAGATCTAAAAGTAAAATTGCATGCAAAAAGAAATTGAGTTTGATTGATTGATTGATTCAAAAAGAAGGGTGATCCTTGTTGCTATCTATTTAGAAATCTGTAATATGATAATAGATCTTCAAAATATCACTGATTGATACAATTTGCGGTTCAAAGGTTTTATGATTCAATATCTTTATAGGTATGCACATGTTGGGCTAAAGGAAGTAGCATATACATGCAGGTCGACTTCATTAAAGGAGCGTATACATTCTAACACATGACTTGTGAGGTTACAGTTGTTTCTGGTTGTTGATGTAGTGTTCTGGGTTCAGATCTATGCACTGGTTATAGTAGTCTGTTTGTTCTAGTTGATTAGTTGAATTTGAATGAATGGTTAATTTAGTTGTGTCAAAGGTTCAATGATTGTTTGATTCAGTATGTCAAAGGTTTCAGTTATTAATTGATTCTGTTATGGTTGATTTAGAGATTGATGATTTATTTCAGTTATGTCAGAGATTATTGATTGAGTTTTAGGTATTGGTTTTGATGGTTGTATTGAAGTGGTGATTGATTTTGAGCTTCAATGTTACTAATGGATCCAGTGTGAAAATTTGATGAAACGTGGCCTTCGTATTGTAGTATTGTGTACCAAGAGTATCCAATGTGAAAATCTATGAAACGTGCTCACTGGAGGATGCTGACAGTTGGAGCCTTTAGTGAGGAAGTCGAAGCTTCTTGCTAGTAGTGGCTAGTGATTAGATCAAAAGGTTGGAGCTCCCTTCTAGTAGCAGTTGGATAACAAATGAAGGTTGTAGCCTTCTATAGGTCGGAGCCTACGTACTAGTAAACATATCGGCTAGTACAAGAACTAGGGGGTTATATCTCCCTTGCAAAAGAATTTGGAGAATGAGAGAAGGTTGCAGCCTTTTGCAAGTGGGTGCCTGCGTACTAGTATGAGTCTGCACCAGTACAAGATTGTAAATAGATTTTCTTATTATTAAAAGAAGATAGAGACGACAACATTAAGTGGTTTTGACCCACATTGGGTTTCCACCTTAAATCTTGGTGTTCATGTGTGTTTCTTATGTGTGATGGTTTATTCTGTTATTCCTGCACATGGTTATTGTTTAATGTTTAATAAAGAATTGATGCACTAATTAAAGATTAGCATATGATGAATTAAATGAATCATAAGTTCATTAGATATGCGCTGGTTTCCTTAATAACAATTACGTGCACATGCAAGTTCCCTTCACTGAAGTAGCATATATAAATCTTATTATGGAAATGAAAAAGTTATTGATTTGAAAATACTAATTCACCCCCCCCTCTCAATATTATTTCCAACAATTGGTATCAGAGCAGGTCCTTTGGAAGAAGCTTTATCGCTTAAAGGGGATCCGTAGTAAAAATGGGAAAGAAGCTAAAGAAGAAAGCACCTCAAAAGAAGAAGACATCTCAAAGGAACTGTGATAGTGGGAGAGACGATTGGCCTTTATCTGGAAGCAACTCTTCAGATTCAGAATCACCTCATAATGAAGATGAACAAGCAAAAGAACTATCAGGTACGAATTTGTTGTCCTCTAGTGATACATTTCTTTGTTCATTTGAAGATAATGAAAGTGACAGCGAAACAACTTAATTTTCTCTTATGGATGAAAGAGAAAGAAATAAAATAGAGGCAGAATTTAAAAATCTCACAGACATAATTAAAGATCAACAAGATCTATTGGACAAAAGGGAGTGTACCTACAAATAAGAGATTACAAGGTTAAAATCTCAGTTAGAGGAAGGAAACAAAGTAAGGAGAATGTACAAGGAAAAGGATGCTCAAACTCAAAGACTACACGATGAAGTGACATCATTGAGAAATGAATTGAATGGAAAGGACACAACAACCAAGGAACTTATAGAAAGAACCAACTACTGTGAAGGTCTTGAAGTTGTGGTCGTTTCTCTAAAAGAAGATCTAAAAAATTGAAATAAGAAGAATGAAGAACTACTCCAAGCATTTGAAGAACAAGAAAATGAAGTTCTCGATTTAAGGAAACAAGTGGAAGAAGGAAGAAAAGCTGAAGAAATCATGAAGAAGCAATATCTTGAAAAGGAAGAGAAATATCAGGTTGAGGTAAATATCCTAAAAGGTAAACTAGAAGAAAAGGATAAACTTTTACAATTTCAAGATAGTACTAAGATTTTGGATGATATTCTTAGTAGTCAAAGGTCTCCTACCATCAAATCTGGTCTTGGTTTTCATGAAATTGTTAAAGGTGAATCTAGCTCACAAAATGAAGTAAGGCACTCTAGTGCAAAATTAGAAATGCTCAACAATGAGATAAGAGGTCAACCACATCAACAACCAAGGAAAGAAAGTCTTCAAAGAAAATAATTTACTCCTAACTATGGAAGTGTTTATCAATTCTTTCTTCTGATGAATAATGTTGAATGTTCTATATGTCATAATTTTGGACATGTTGCATCCAGATGTAGAAGTAGAATGGTTCAAGCTAATAACATCCACACAGAAAGATCATCAAATTCTAGGTACTTTAAGGGATTTTTTTTTTACAATATTTTTGGTCACAAAGGCATTAATTGCTATAGAGGGAATATGAAACATATAAGTTGTTATGCTTCTAACAAGTTTGGGCATATAGAAAAAGGATGCAGGAGAAAAATTCGGCCAACATACCAAAAGGAGCAAACATCATCACACTTCAAGGTATGGAAGGAAGGAAGTACAACCAGGAATATGTGGCATAGCTTAGTATACAGATAGAACAAACTCGGGAGAAACTAAGAGTGTGAAATTTTAGTGTTCCAATTCTCATACACAGTTATCATGAAGACAAGTCACGTATATACGCAATTTCGAAGCTGCACAGTCACATATATGTTGGTTTGATGAAGAAGCTATGGGACAGACTCAGGAAAAGGGGTCTGATATGGTTCAATCAATTATCAGTTATCTTTTCTATTCTTATTGATGATGATTACAGCCTGCTGATGATATGTAGAAGTGATTTTGACCCTCATAAGTTGTTGATGACTTGATATATAACTAGTTGATGATGATGCCTTGATGATCCTTACTGATAGATGCAATGATCAGATCTGACTATAAACAGTTGGCACAGGTTCAGGGGCAGAATATGCTATGCTTCTAATAATTCATTGTTGGAATTATGTTCAGAAGTATTTGGTACTTATGTTGTTGAAGTGTTTAAATGATACATGATGCTATGTTGTATTTATGAGTTGCCTATGATAAAGTCTCAGATGATACTAGTATTGCTTGGGGGATACATAGTTGTTATTCAAATCAGATTTATGGACAATAGTGGATGACCTTTTGATGATGCATACAATACATATACATGGCGATCTTCATAAGGAAAAGGATAAGTACAAAGCTTGAGTAAACAACTTCATTATTTGATGATGAGTCACTCATTTCTTTTATGTTGTTGTCATCATGCCTTCAAAGATGCATAAAATTCATATGGTGTAATCATGATGAAGGATTCCTATAGTTCTTGGCTCTCACATGGTTGAATATTATTGTTGGTATCAAGAAAGCTTGACAAATGACTATGAGCTCATGGTTTTCTAGATACACATTTCTATCTCTTTGATGGATACACACTATGTTGGATACATGGATGATTACTTAAGTTGCATATTGATAAATATTATTGGTTGGCCAAGAGAATGGTGTTATTGTAGGTCTCATGAAGACATAATTATTTGAAGACATGGATATTCAGAGACATGGCTTAGTCACATAATGATAATGAATTCTTACTTTATGATGATAGGTTGTTGGTCTAGATGTTGTTGACAGATGCCTATGGAGTAGATCATATATGGTGTATGATAGTTGCTAATGACTAACATGGTCTTGCTTAGATCATTGGTCTTAGTTATAAATGTCATGTATATCATTTGATGTAAAGGTCATATAAAGGCCCACAATATGTCTCTATCTGTCATAGTCTGTTAATGAGTCCTTTTTCTTCATATGATGTAATTTGTACCTCTACTATGCATGGGAAGGATGATGTAATAATTGCTATATTTCAGTCATGTATAAACAATTGGCATATCCCCACTTGGTTGGGTAGATGAGTCAAATTTAGTATATCCCGACTTGGTTGGGAGATTTATGTATGTATGAGTCATTGGTGATAGTAAGGTCATGCTCACATAGTTGAGTTATAGGGTCATGTTATTCTTTTAGAAAATATATTTGTTGACTCTGCATGTGCTCAGGGGGAGCATGAATGGTATAGTGCATCTCATCATGTACAAAGGGGGAGTTTAATCAGATAATTTAGCATGTGTCTAGGGGGGGGCATGATCAATGTTCATTTAGCTATTTAGATATGGAAGTATTCATTTTGTTCAACCTTTTACCCTTGATATCAAAGGGGGAGGATATCAGATGTGACAAAATGCATGGTAGTTGTGATTATAGATGTGATAAAATGTAGGGCAGTTCAAAGGAATCAATTCAAAAGCAATGTACAATGGAAAATCACATTATAATAGGTCTATTCAAAGGGAACAAAGTAATGGTACAAAAGAATAGGATGAAGGAACAAAGGACTATAGATCATAATCAATAAGTTGAAGAAAAAAGACATTTTTAGGTATGTTAAGTTGTATACGCAGGTTCACTATACAAAAAGAGCATGTACACACGAGTTCACTGTACAAAAAGAGCATATACGTATGCACACACTTTCATAAAAGAAAAAGTGTGTATGGGATGAAAAATTAAGGAAATTACGGTGAAAGAATAACAAGGGTCAATACCATGGTATTAGCTCACAATATTGAGAGGAGTAACGACTATTTGATCCCTTCCAAGAATACCACAGATCATAAGTGTGGTTTTTTTCCAAGGTATTGGTCCTAAGTGGTTTTGGTCCGAGGTATTGAGAAAGGCCAAAACTATATAAGGAGGAGAAGATCAAAGGACTAAGTGCACAAGTAATGAATATCTTATGAAGTGTGAGATCAAAAGAAAATATGCATGTTATGGGTTTCTGATGCTTTTCTTGATCTAAAATAAGTATGCACTAGAGTGTTTGATGATGGATGAGATCTAATGATGGATCAGGATCATAATGACTTATCATTATGTGATCTGATAATGGATAGGATAGATCTGATTGCTAACACGCATTTTATCCTTTATATGTGATGATCTGGGTATGTCTGAAGTCTGGCATTGTAGCAAAGTTATAAGTAAGTATTTACAGATCTATAGGTTGGTTCGCTTTGGTGAAGGTGTGTATACACACTGGTTTAGCTCTTCCAAGTAGTGTATGAAAAATAAAATTTTGATGTTTAGGGATGACTGATCTATCAGATCAGTGTTTTTGTTTTATTGATGTCTATCAATGAAGTCTTCTTAGATCTGAAAGTAAAACTAAATGCATAAAGAAATTGAGTTTGATTGATTGATTGATTCAGAAATAAGGGTGATCCTTATTGCTATCTATTTAGAACTCTGTAATATGATATTAGATCTTCAAAATGTCACTGATTGATACAGTTTGTGGTTCATAGGTTTTATGATTCAATATCTTTACAGGTATACACATGTCCGGCTAAAGGAAGTAGCATATACACGTAGGTTGGCTTCGTTGAAGGATCATATACATTCTGACAAATGACTTGTGAGGTTGCAGTTGGTTCTAGTTGTTGATGCAGTGTTTTGGGTTCAGATCTGTGTACTGGTTATAGTAATCTATCTGTTCCAATTGATTGGTTGAATTTGGTTAAGTTTGAATGAATGGTTAATTAAGTTGTGTCATAGGTTCATTGGTTGTTTGATTTAGTATGTCAAAGGTTTCAGTGAATGATTGATTCAGATATTAATGATTGGTTTCAGTTATGTTAGTGATTGATGATTGAGTTTCAGTGATTGTTTTTTATGGTTGTATTAGTGGTGATTGATTTTGAGCTTCAATGTTACTAATGGGTCCAGTGTGAAAATTTGATGAAATGTGGCCTTCATATTGTAGTATTATGTACCAAGAGTATGCAATGTGAAAATTTATGAAACGTGGTCCCTAGAGCATGCTAACAGTTGGAGCCTTCAGTGAGGAAGTCGAAGCTTCCTCCTAGTAGTGGCTGGTGATTAGATCAGGGGGTTGGAGCTCCCTTCCAGTAGCAGCTGGATAATGAATGAAGGTTGTATCCTTCTATAGGTCGGAGCCTACGTACTAGTAAACATATCGGCTAGTATGAGAATTAGGGGCTTTTACCTCCCTTCTAGAAGAAGTTAGAGAATGAGAGAAGGTTGTAGCCTTCTGCAGGTGGGTTCCTATGTATTGGTATGAGTCTGCACTAGTATAAGATTGTAAACGCATTTTCTTATTAATAAAAGAAGACAGAGATGACAATAGCAGGTGGTTTTGACCCACATTGGGTTTCCACCTTAAATCTTGGTGTTCATGTGTGTTACTTATGTGTGATGGTTTATTCTATTATTATTGCACATGGTTATTGTTTAATTTTTAATAAAGTACTAATACACTGATTAAAGATCAACATACGGTGAATTAACTGAATCATAAGTTCACTGGACAAGATGGTTTCCTTAAGAACAATTGCATGCACATGCGAGTTCCATTCACTGAAGTAGCATATATAAATCTGATTATGGAAATGAAAAAGTTATTGATTTGAAAATACTAATTCACCCCCCCTCTCAGTATTATTTCCAACACCCCTGATACTTGAATAGCAACTCCCTTACATAAAAAATCCTTGATATAATTTTCTCTTGAACTCCCCTCGAAAAATCATCCATGCACTCCTTTGGGAAGTCTAATCATGATAGAATACACTACCACCAGCCAACCTATTTCCGCCATCATAAGTGACTCAACCAAAGTTACATGGACTTATTTGTCATCAAATTATATGTATACATCCTCACCGGAAACCTATCATTACGGTGGTCCATCTGTACCACCTGGTTATCAGTTGTTGTCAAGAACCTTCTCTGGAGTGTCATCTAGTACATGGAATTCCAATTATCTTTGTCATTTCGAATACCATCTAGTTCATCTTTATCAATCCTATTGTGCCCAAATATCCTTGGGAACAATAATATGGTTTGTTTCTTGGTGGATGGGATACCCACAATAACCTACTCCATCTTATACTAGATATGGTCCCGTTGGGGGGGACTAGCCTCCTTTTACTCCTAATCCTCTAGCTAGGGGGAAACCTGTTGTTGGTATGCCTACATCTGTTGAATATTTATTACAAGTTGGTGCTCAACCTGTTTCAAGTGCTCTTCCTACTAGTTCTTCATTCCCAGGAATGGATAATACCCCTTCAAATGTTTCCCTCACTTCTTTGAGTCAACTTAGTTAGGTTTCAACTCAAGCTCCCTTTAGTCAACCTGTTCAAGCAATATCTCAAATACAAACTAGTCATATTGTACAAGGGATACCTCAAACCCCGCCTATCCAAGGCATACCAAAAATCCCATCTAGTAAACTTGCTCAGGCCACACCCTAGGTACCCGTTGGTCAACCTTTCCAGGGTATACCATAAATTCCTTCTGATAAACCTGGCTAGACCATTCCTCAAATGCAAGTTGGTCAACCTATTCAAGGCATGCTGTAAATTCCCTCTGGACAACATGTTCAACTACATGTTGGAAAATCCGCCATACTAAAAATACTTCATCAAGGTCAGTACATCCATGGCCAACCTTTTCAAAATCCACCTTATCAAGGCTTTCTTGGAACAGGCTAGCCTAGTCAGAGCTATCATGGTTTTCAAACTACTCCTTACCCTCACGCGATGCAAATCCCAATGGCCCAACCCATTCAACCTTACCAAGGATATCCTTTGCCATCAGTTAATATTTATTCATAAGGTTACCAACTCCCTCAATCATAATTTAATAGGCAGTTTCCATTTATCGCGGTCATAGAGTTACCCAATCTCTCTAGACTTAACAACGATCCAATCTATCATTCTCCCTGGTGGCCGACTATTCCAGCTAAATTGTTGAGTAATATTCCTAAATTAGAAGACCCTTCAAACCATATTATGAATTATCATTTATCATGTTTTTCAAACTCCTTAAATGATGACTATTCATTTGTTATTTTTCCAACAAACTCTTACAGGTCCGGTCACAAAATGGTATGTTGAATTATCGAGAGTTTCATTTAATAACTTCAATGCATTGGAAACAATGTTTCTAACCCATTTTCAATTACTAGTATGTTATGAAAATGGTACATAATTTTTAGCATCTCTAAAAAAATCTAACTATACTCACATATATGATCATATACATGAGTGGAAACGTCATCGATATTTTTTTAAAACTTTTATCCCGGATCAATTTCTAGTAGAATGTTTTGTAAAATCACTGTTAGTTGCTATTGCTGAAGATGTTTCCAAAGGAAGATTCATTACCAAAGAGAAATTTATTGCTCATGACCAATATTTAGACCTAATTTATACCTAATTAGGCACACTCTATGAAAAAATACCTAATGCCCCACAAACATCTCATCTTGTTCCCCCACTCCTTTGACACAATCACATGTTGTTGATGGCGTGATTAGGTCCATTGGTCAAGATCCACCAAATAATTCTTCCAGTCAATCCAACCCAAAGTTTGTTCCTATTGTGCCCACTCAAGCCCCTCTGCTAATACACTTGCGAATACTTCTGAGATTAATGTTGTTCAAGCTACTAAAGGAAATTCTCAGCAACTAGGATGTAAAAAGAAGGGTAAAGGAAAAGCCAAAAAATAAAACTCTTCATAGGACAAATAAAAAAATAAATATCCTCACGAGAAACGAAAGTTGTGTTATCCGTGTCTTATATACAATGAATATCATTTCACCAAGGATTGTCCGCACCCACAAAAAATCAATCATTTTTTTAAAGTTACATCTAGTGCACTTGTTGTAATGACATATCCTTTCCTGAATCGGGAGACCAAAATGGTTGCATAAGTTTTGTCTTCTTCTTCCCAAAAATATTCCAACATACTAACATGTTAGGAAGATGTCATGGTGGCTACTCGAAATAAGGACTATGGTTCCTCGAATCCTTAAAATGGAAAGGATTCTGATCAACCTTCCACTTCTACTCCACCTAGTTCTAGTCCTCTACAGATTGAGAGACCGTCTACTGGAATGATAATTAAAACTCCTCCTAATGGAGTTATTCATAATTTGTTGTTTAATCCTCATGCAAGAGGTTCCTAGAATTAAAACATAGCTGATATGTGACACAAGATCCTCCAACTATGTCAATCCTTCAAGTCTTGCAGAATTGTCCTATATAAAGGAAATCATTATTAGTAACAATTGGAAGAGTGGGTGTTTTGGATTCTGATCCAGATTTAAATAGGAACGCAACAAGCTACAGAGATAACCATAAACACAAAGATGCAGCAGAAATAATACTTCATTTCATTACTGTAAAATACTGAAATATGCTTACAAATAGGAATGGAAATAAACTAGCTAGGGCGATGGTAGCTTATCTCTAAGAAGAGATGTGGAAGCTACATGCCTTTGAACTGCCTTACAATGAGGATCAAGGGCCTTTTTATTATTTAACAATAAGAGAAAACCATAAACAACCAAAACCCTAACCCGAGGAGATGTAACACCAAGAGTTTATGGGCCCCGTTGGGGTGAGTTGGACAACCAACTTCTCGGGGTCGCAACTTGGTCATATTATCTCTGTTTGACGCGCATGATAGCTCGTTGGAAAGATATCTCCAAGGAATACAACAGGAAACATGATTTTTAGTCCAAAATAGTTGGCAGTAGATTTCCAAAAAAACATCATTTAGGGCCTCAAAATGGCTCCGAAAGTTTAGGACCTGAAAAACTGCTAAAAATAGTAAAATGTGCTACAATTAAGGAAACTGAAAAACTGAAAGAAGAAATGGTGGGGGTCCAAGTGGAATGGGCGGGTGGCCACTAATATCCACCTGGATCATTCCTCCCCCCTTAGGAAGCAATGGTCACCATTGCATTGAGTTCCTTCATGAGATGAGGGAACTTCTGCTGAACTTGGTCCCTGGTGAGCCACTTGCCCTGGTGAAGGATTTGGCCCACTTTGACAAATCGATATAGTTGGATATTCTATAGGCGAGTGCACTTGATCTATGTGTCCATGATCTGATCAATTTCAGCTTGTTCCATGCAATCTGGATTTAACTTTGTGGGTGTGAGCTATTCTGCAATGTCGAATGTGTCTAGTAATGGTGGAAAGTATGGCCAAAGACTGTTCACATTGAACATTGGGTGCAGGCCAAGGATTGGGGGAATGCTGAGCTCTAATGCATTGTCTCTCACAATGTTGATAATGGTGTAAGGACCATATCAGAGTGGTCTCATTTTCCGATAGGCTCTGGTAAGGCATTCCTTTTGAAAATGCAACCAGAATTTGTCGCCCACCTGAAACTTGTGTGGAACCTGATGTTGATCATGTCACTACTTGTACTTGGCATTTGATTTCTCCAGAATGTCATGGACCTACTAGAAAATATGTTGGATGTGCTTAATGAAGTTGTTTGCCTTATCTATTTCGGACTAGACATGAGCCAAATCTACATTAGTAGCTGCAAATGGCATGGCCACATCAATGGGACATAGTGGCTGGAATCCCAAGCCCACCTGAAAAGGGATGTTGCAAATCGAGCTGTGGAGAGCCTGGTTGTAGTTGTGTTGAACATAGGGGATGCTCTCGTCCCATGTGTGTGGATGCATTGAGTTGTACATGCGCAGAATGTGTACAATCATCCTATTGACAACCTCTATCTGACCATCAGTTTGAGGATGGAAGGTTGTGGACCTAGTGAGTTTGGTATCCAGCATCGACTAGATACTGGACCAAAATCTACTAAGGAACCTGTTATCCTGATCTGAGATGATATACTGTGGGATACCAAAGTGTACCCACACTCATTCAAAGAAGAGTTTAGCAGTGGCTTCTACTGTGATATTCTTCTTGCAAGCCGCCATAATGGCCATCTTCGAGAACCTGTCGAAAACCACAAAAACACAATCATTTCCAAGCTTAGTGGAAGGAAGGCCTGACATGTAATCCATGGAGATGGATTCCCAAGGTCGACTAGGGGTAGGCAGTGGGGTATAGAGGCCTTGCTTCTTGATGGTTGGTTTGGCAATGGCGCAGGCAGTGCATGATCTGATGTACTTCCCGGCATCTTTTTGAAGATTCGGCCAATAGAAATACTTCTATAGTACTGCCACCATTTTTTTGACCCCGAAATTCACAGTAGCTTGACTGTAGTGTGCTTCCGAAATCATCTTGTCATGCTTCCTTGAAGGAACATAAACATGACCTAGGTGGCATAATAGGGCAACCTAGAGGTGAAAATCTGGAACATGCTAACCCTCCAAGAGTGTCTAGTATGTATGGCTGAATTATGGGTTGCTTTTGTAGAGAAGTGGCCAATCAGAAGTCTCATGCCCACAAGAGTTTAGCATGGTGGTTAACGCCATGATCGGTGGTCAACTGAGGAAATCTGCAACATTATTGGTGTTGCCCTTCTTATACTTGATATTCAAATGGAATTGTTGCAGGTATGAGGACCACTTCTGATGGCAATCATTCTACAATTTCCCTTGGGTCTATATGAACTGCAAGGGTTGGTGGTCTGTATGGATGACTGTTTGCTTCCCCAAAATGTAATGCTTCCATTGTTGGCAGGCCTGCACAATGGAATACATCCCTTTGTAATAAGTGGGATACTTCCAGAATGAGGCAATCTTTTAACTCTGTGAATGCCTTCTGTTGAGATTCAGGCCAAAATAATTTTTCTTTCACTCCTCCCTTGGACTTGACTCAAGGGCCAAGTGATATGAGAAAATCCCAACATGAACCTGTGGTAGAAGTTGGCAAGACCTAGAAAGTTCTGAAGCTCTATCAGAGTGGTTGAGATGGCCAATCCTGAATGACTTGGATCTTGGCTGGATCCACATGCACCCCTTGTTCACCATTAATGTATCCCAAATATTTAACCTAGCTCATGCCAAAAGTGCATTTCTCCAAATTGGCACATAACTTGTATTTCCGCAGGGTTTGGAGAACTTGTTGGATCTGGCGGAGGTGATCTTCCCAACTCTCGCTGAAGATTAGGATGTCATCCAAGTATACCACTAAAAATGAGTTGTTGAATGGCTCTAAGATGTCATCCATTAGCCTCATGAAGGTTGGGGGAGCATTCATCAATCCGAAAGGCATAACCAACCATTCGATTGGTACCTCGTCATATCTTGACTTCAAATTGATCTTGCTGAAATATTTTTCCCCCTTCAGTTGGTCTAGAGGTCATCAATCCGTGGGATTGGGTACCTATTATACAGTGATCTTGTTCAGTGCCCGATAGTAAATACAGAGTCTCCAAGTCCCATCCTTCTTTTGTACCAACACAATCAGGCTCCCATAGGGCGATGAACTCAAATAGATGTGACCTTTTTGCAACAACTCCTGAATCTTCCTCTTGATTTCATCATTCTCCAGAGTGGAGTGCCGATAGATTGGTCCATTGGGCAGTGGTGCACCTAGGGTCAAATCTATGCAGTGCTTGAACTGGCAGTGCAGAGGAACCCCTGCGGGGGAGGTGAATATGTCCTCGTACTCCTCCACGACCTTGTCCATCTATAGTTGTCTTGCGGAGGGGCCCTGTCTAGAGGTCGTGGCCACTGTCTTCTTCTTTCCTTAAGGGCATATCATCAGGAAAACAAATTTCCCGATTTTGGAAATGAGTTTACCGCATTGTTTTCAGTAACCAAAGAGATGGCGGTAAGTGGTGCTACCTATGGTATCTTATACAACTTATTTCCCAAAGTAAAAATAACAACACGAGGCCTTGATTCATACACAACATGTCGCTTCCACAAGTATGGTTGTCCTAATAATACATCACAAACTTCAAGGGAGCAATGTCACACAATACCTCATCCGTGAAGGGCTTGATGTTGTATGGAAGGCAACACTGTTGGCTCATGCAAAGATCCTGTCCTTGGTGAAGCCACTCGATGGTGTATGGTTGTGGATGTTCTGTGATCGGTAAGCCTAGCTACTTCATGACCTCTGCCAAAATGAAGTTCTTTTGGCTCCCCCTATCGACAATGAACTATAGCAGGGAGCCCTTTACCCACATCTGGGAGTGGAAGAGATGCCCCTCCTCCTCTGGATCTTTGGGTTCCTCCTTCTAGTGGATCTTCATGGTGGAAACGGTGGTGTTGGGCTCCACATCGATAATTTGCTTCCCTTTGTCATTCCCCTTGTCAGGTTTTGACTCGGAATCAAAACATGCATATGATTCTAAAACCTTTAGCTTGGCTACCAGTGACTACTTGGCTCAACACTCACTTGTTTGTGAGTGGAGCTCTTATGGAACTCACACCACTTTCCCGTGTCCTTTTTCGGCTTCACGATGTTGTTCTTTGCTTGCAACTTTGGCAGGTTGTCTTGGATCACCCTGCCTTGTCTTTGTCCATTGTTCTGTGATTTGGGGTCACCTTTCCCTTGCTTCGGATTCGCAGTCCAAAGTCTCGATTCTTCCATTTAAACCTTTTCTCAACCTTGATGGCGTATCGGTATGTCATGTCAAGCGAGGAGATGTTCAAGAATTCTATTTATTCCTATATGTACTTGTTTAGGAATCCATAGTATTTGAGTACTAAACACTGCTCTATATCCTTGATACCCAACTTTGTGTGAAGGGTATGGAAAATATTGGTAAAATGTGACACTTCTTGGTCCCTTCCTTGCCGCAACATGGTCCACTTCATGTATTAATCCTCATAGCTTCTGACAAGGTAGTACTACTCCTTGATGGCATCCCTGAATGAATTCCATGTGGGTGTAGCTAAAAATAGTGAGCCTGTACTTTCAACCTTCTGCTCATAGTAGGTTTCCCACCAATCCTTGACATGGGGGGCTGCCTTGAGAAGAGAAAAAATAATCTTTTCCCGATTGGAAAAATCATGAACAGAAAAATAACCCTCTAGCAAATTTAACCATTTATCGACAACATCTGCATTTATCTGACCCTTGAATATGGGGATTTCAAAATTATCTTGTACCTTAAATGATGTGGCATTTCCAGAGTAGATGTTGGAAGCCAATGCGTCGCTCCTAGGTAGCTGCTGAAGGATCTGTGCAAAGTTGTCCATCATCACATTCCTTTGTCGCTCGAGGGCTTATTCAAGCAAGATTTTGATAGGATCTCCTACCCCCTCATCTTTCTTTTCATCCGCCATGGGAGGCCGTCGGGATTTGCGAGGTCGTTCTTGCAAAGGTTCAACAAGTTCAAGCCCTAACTCCTTATATCCTGACCTCGTTGGGGACATGCAAAGAAAAACAGAGAAAAAAATAGACCACTCTAATACCACTAATCTGGATTTAAATAGGAATGCAACAAGTTACAAAGATAACCATAAACACAAAGATGCAATGGAAATAATACTTCATTTCATTAATGTAAAATATGAATATCTAACAAACAAGAAAGGAAAAAACACCAGGGAAATGGTAGCTATCTCAAAGAAGAGTGTGGTGGCTACATGCTCTAAACGCCTTACAATGAGCTCAAGGCCTTTTATTATTGAACAATAAGAGAAAACCCTAAACAACCAAAACCCTAACCCGAGGAGATGTAACACCAAGAGTTTATGGGCCCCGTTGGGGTGAGTTGGATAACCAACTTCCTGGGGTCGCGACTTGGTCATATTATATCCATTTGACGGGCATGATAGCCCGTTGGAAAGATTTCTCCGAGGAATACAACAAAAAACACAATTTTAGGTGAATAATAATTAGCAGTATATTTCCCAAAAAAACACCGTTTAGGGCCTCAAAATGTCTCTGAAAGTTTAGGACCCAAAAAATTGCTAAAAATAGTAAATTCTGCTAAAAATAGTAAACTGAAAAATTGAAAGAAGCAATGGTGTGGGTCCAAGTGGAATTGGCAGGTGGCCACTAATATCCACCTAGATCATTCCTCCCCCCTTAGGAAGCAATGGTCCCCATTGCATTGAGTTCCTCCATGAGATGAGGGAACTTCTGCTAAACTTGGTCCATGGTGAGCCACTTGCCCTGGTGAAGGAGTTGGCCCACTTTGACAACTTGATACAGTTGGATATTCTACTGGCAAGTGTGCTTGATCTGTGTGTCCATGATCCGATTAGTTGTAGCTTTTTCCATCCAATCTGGATTTAACTCTGTGGGTGTGAGTTGTTTTGCAATGTCGCATGTGTCTAGTAATGGTGGAAAGTATGGTCGAAGGTGGTACACATTGAGCACTGGGTGCAAGCCAAGGAATAGGGGAATGTTGAGCTCAAATGCATTGTCTCCCACAACCTTGGTAATGGTGTAAGGACCATATCATAGTAGTCTAATTTTCCAATAGGCTCTGGTAAGGCGTTCCTTTTGCAAATGCAACCAAACTTTGTCACCCCCCTGAAACTTGTGTGGCACCCGATGTTGATCACATCACTGCTTGTACTTGGAATTTGATTTCTATAGAATGTCATGGATCTGTTGGAGAATATGATGGATGTTCTTAATGAAGCTATTTTCCTTATATTTTTCGGACTGGACATGAACCAAATCTACATGAGTAGTTGCAAATGGCATGGCCACATCAATGGGACATAGTGGTTGGAATCCCAAGCCCACCTGAAAAGGGATGTGGCCAGTCAAGTTGTGGAGAGCTTGGTTGTAGCTGTGTTAAACATAGGGTAGGCTCTCGTCCCATGTGCATGGATGCTTTGAGTTGTACATGCGGAGAATGTGTATGATCATCCCGTTGAAAACCTCTTTCTGACCATTAGTTTGAGGATGGAAGGTTGTGGACTTAGTGAGTTTGGTGTCCTGCATCGACCAAAGACTGGAAAAAAATGTACCGAGGAACCTATTTTCCCAATATAATATTATAGAATGTGGGATCCTAAAGTGTACCCACACTCATTCAAAAAGGAGTTTAACAGTGGCTTCTGTTGTAATATTCTTCTTGCAGGTCGCCATAATGGCCATCTTTGAGAGCCTGTTGACGACCACAAAAATGCAGTCATTTCCATGCATAGTGTAAGGAAGGCCTGACATGTAATCCATGGAGATGGATTCCCAAGGTCGACTAGGGGTAGGTAGCGGGGTATAGAAGCCTTGCTTCTTGATGGTTGGTTTGGAAATGGCACAGGTAGTGCATGATCTGATGTACTTCCTGACGTCCTGTTCAAGATTTGGCCAATAAAAATATTTTTGCAGTATTGCCACTATTTTCTCGACCCCGAAATTCCCAGCGGCTCGATTGTATTCTGCTTCCCAAATCATCTTGGCATGCTCACTTGAAGGAACACAAAGATGACCCTGGTGGCATAACAGGGCATCCTAGAGGTGAAAATCTGTAACATGTTGACCCTCCAAGAGTGTTTGGTGTGTGTCATCGAATTCTGGGTTGCTTTTGTAGAGAAATGGCCAATCAGAAGTCTCATGCCCACAAGAGTTTAGCACGGTGGTTAATGCCATGATCAGTGGTCGACTAAGGCAATCGGCAACATTATTGGTGTTTCCCTTCTTATACTTGATATTCAAATGGAATTTTTGCAAGTATGTGGACCAATTTTGATGGCGATCATTCTGCAATTTCCCTTGGGTTTGTATGAACTGCAGGGGTTGGTGGTCTATGTGGATTACTGTTTCCTTCCCTAAAAAGTAATTCTTCCATTGTCGGCATGCCTGCACAATGGAATACGTCTCTTTGTAATAAGTGGGATACATCTGGAATGTGTCTGAAAGTGTCTCTGTGATATGCTACTGGATGCCCGTGTTGAGTAAGTACTGCCCCAATAGCATAGTTAAATGCATCTATCTCGACCTCAAATGGTTGTTGCAGGTCTGGTAATGCGAGCACTAGTGTCGTGCAGAGGTGATCTTTCAATTCTGTGAATGTCTTCTATTGAGATTTAGACCAAAGGAATTTTTCTTTCACTCCTCCCTTGGTGACTTGACTCAAGGGCCAGGTGATATGAGAAAATCCCAACACGAACCTATGGTAGAAGTTGGTAAGACCTAGAAAGTTGTGAATCTCTATCAAAGTGGTTGGAGGTGGCCAATCCTGAATGACTTGGATCTTGGCTAGATCCACATGCACCCCCTGTTCACCAATAATGTATCCCAGATACTAAACCTGGGTCATGCCAAAAGTTCATTTCTCCAAATTGGCACATAACTTGTGTTGCTTCAGTGTTTGGAGAACCTATCGGATCTGGTGGAGGTGCTCTTCCCAACTCTGGCTGAAGATCAGGATGTCATCCAAGTATACCACTACAAATGAGTTGGTGAATGGTTGAAAGATGTCATCCATTACCCTCATGAAGGTTGCAAGAGAATTCGTCAATCCGAAAGGCATAACCAACCATTCGAAAAGGCCCTCCTTGGCTTTAAAGGCAGTCTTCCACACATCGGAGGGTTCAATTTGTGCTTGGTGATATCCTGACTTCAAATCGATCTTGCTGAAATATTTTGCCCACATCAGTTGGTCCAGAAGGTTGTCAATCCATGGGATCGGGTACCTATTACGGACAGTGATCTTGTTCAGCGCCCGATAGTAAATATAGAGTCTCCAAGTTCCATAATTCTTTTTTACCAACACGATTGGGCTTCCACAAGGCGATGAACTTGGATGGATGTGACCTTTTTGCAACAGCTCCTAAATCTTCCTCTTGATTTCATCATTCTCTAGAATGGAGCATTGATAGATTGGTCCATTGGACAGTGGTGCACCTAGGGTCAGATCAATGGAGTGCTTGACTTGACAGTGCAGAGGAACCCCTACAGGGGAGGTGAAGATTTCCTCGTACTCCTCCACAACCTTTTTCATCTATAGTTGTCATGTGGAGGGGCCCCGTCTGGAGTTTGTGGCCACCATATTCTTCTTTCCTTGAGGGCATATCATCAGGGAAACAAACTTCCCAGTTTTGGAAATAAGCTACCTGCATTGTTTTGCAGTAACCAAAGAGATGGCGCTAGGTGGTGCTACCTTTGGTATCATATACAACTTATTTCCCAAAGTAACAATAACAACACGAGGCCTTGATTCATACATAACATGTCACTTCCACAAATATGGTTATCTTAATAATACAGCTCCTAAATCTACCTCTTGATTTCATCATTCTCTAGAATGGAGCATTGATAGATTGGTCCATTGGACAGTGGTGCACCTAGGGTCAGATCAATGGAGTGCTTGACTTGACAGTGCAGAGGAACCCCTACAGGGGAGGTGAAGATTTCCTCGTACTCCTCCACAACCTTTTTCATCTATAGTTGTCATGTGGAGGGGCCCCGTCTGGAGTTTGTGGCCACCATATTCTTCTTTCCTTGAGGGCATATCATCAGGGAAACAAACTTCCCAGTTTTGGAAATAAGCTACCTGCATTGTTTTGCAGTAACCAAAGAGATGGCGCTAGGTGGTGCTACCTTTGGTATCATATACAACTTATTTCCCAAAGTAACAATAACAACACGAGGCCTTGATTCATACATAACATGCCACTTCCACAAATATGGTTATCTTAATAATACATCACAAACTTCAAGGGGAGAAATGCCACACAATACCTCATCCATGAAGGGCTTGATGTTGTATGGAAGGTGGCACTGCTGGCTCACGTGAAGATCCCGTCCTTGGTGAAGCCACCTGATGGTGTACAGTTGTGGATGTGCTGTGGTTGGTAAGCCCAACAGCTTCACAACCTCTACCAAAATGAGGTTCTTTTGGCTCCCATTGTCAACAATGAACTATATCGGGGAACCCTTTACCCACATCTGGGAGTGGAAGAGATGCTCCTCCTCCTCTGGATCTTCGGGTTCCTCCTTCTGGATCTTCGTGGTGGCAATGGTGCCATTGGGCTCCGCATCGATAATTTTCTTCCCTTTGTCATTCCCCTTGTTGGGTTTTGACTTAGAGTCGGAACATGCATTTGATTCTGAAACCCTTAGCTCGGCCACAAGTGACTGCTTAGCCCGACACTCACCTGTGTTGTGATTGGAGCTCTTATGGAACTCACACCACCTTCCCATGTCCTTTTTTGGCTTTGAGGCATTGTTCTTTGCTTGCAGCTTCGGTGGGTTGTCTTGGGCCACCCCACCTTGGCTTTGTCCTTTGTTCTACAGTTTGGGGGCACCTTTCCCTTGCTTTAGATTCACATTCCAAAGTCTTGCTTCTTCTATTTAAAATTTTTCTCGACTTTGATGGCGTATCGGTATGTTGTGCTGAGCGAGGAGATGTTCAGGAATTCTATTTATTCGTGGATGTACTTGTGCAGGAAGCCATGGTATTTTAGTACCAAATGCTGCTCTGTATCCTTGATACTTAACTTTGTGCGAAGGGTATGGAAAATATTGGTAAACTGTGGCACGTCTTGGTCCCTTCCCTACCATAGTGTGGTCCACTTTATGTAGGGATCCTCATAGCTTCCGTCAGGGTAGTACTGATCCTTGATGGCATCCCCGAATGAATTCCATGTGGGTGCGGCTGAAAATAGTGAGCCTGTACTTTCATCTTTCTACTCGTAGTAGGTTTCCCACCAATCCTTGACATAGGGGGCTACTTTGAGAAGAGCGAGAATAATATTTTCCCGACTGGAAAAATCATGAACAAAATAATAACCCTCTAGTAGATTTAACCATTTATCGATGACATCTACATTTATCTGACCCTTGAATATGGGGATTTCAAAATTAACTTGTACCTTAAATAGTGTGGCATTTCCATAGTAGCTGTTGGAAGTTGATGCGTCACCCCTGGGTAGCCGCTGAAGGATCTGGGCAAAGTTGTCCATCATCACGTTCCTTTGTCGCTCGAGGGCTTCTTTAAGAAACATTTTGATAAGATCTCCTGCCCCCTCCTCTTTCTTTTCATCCGCCATGGGAGGCCATCGGGATTTGTGAGGCTGTTCTTGCAAAGGTTCGACCAGTTCAAGCCATAACTCCTTATATCCTAACCTCATTGCGGACATGCAAGGAAAAACAGAGAAAACAAAAGCAGGCGGCTCTGATACCACTGATCTGGATATAAACAAGAACACAACAAGTTATAGAGATAGCCATAAACACAAAGATGCAACTGAAATAATACTTCATTTCATTGATGTAAAATATTGAAATATGCTTACAAACA
Organism: Pinus taeda; assembly: GCA_000404065.3. Taxonomy (NCBI): domain Eukaryota; kingdom Viridiplantae; phylum Streptophyta; class Pinopsida; order Pinales; family Pinaceae; genus Pinus; species Pinus taeda. The sequence continues at coordinate 49,970 of APFE030149883.1, read as the reverse complement.
AGAATGGAAATAAACCAGCTAGGGTGATTGTAGCTTATCTCTGAGAAGAGATGTGGTGGTTACATGCCTCTGAACTTCCTTACAATGAGGCTCAAGGGCCTTTTTATTATTGAACAATAAGAGCAAACCCTAAACAACCAAAACCCTAACTCGAGGAGATGTAACACCAAGAGTTTATGGGCCCTGTTGGGGTGAGTTAGACAACCAACTTCCCGGGGTCGCAACTTGGTCATATTATCTCCATTTGACATGCATGATAGCCCATTAGAAAGATATCTCCGATGAATACGATGAAAAAGACGATTTTAGATTGAAAATCACTAGTCGTAAATTTCCAAAAAAACGTCGTTTAGGGCCTCAAAACGGCTCCAAAAGTTTAGGACTCGAATAACTGCTAAAAATAGTAAATTGTGCTACAATTAAGGAAACTGAAAACTAGAAGAAGAAATGGTGGGGGTCCAAGAGGAATTGGAGGGTGGCCACTAATATCCACCTGGATCAGATTCAGATTTGATTATTTTTAATTTAATAAACCATATGCCCTAAGTTCCCCATCAACTTGAGTTCATGATTCAATTTGTTGTTAAAGGTAAGAATGTGTTCTAAATAGTAGTGGATGAAGGTGCCTCCACTTTTATCATGTCATTATCACCTTGGAAATATTTTTGCTCTACACTGATCATCTGATCACCAACAAACCTTAAATCATTTGAAGGAAGATGCTTTAAGCCTTATGGAATATTGAACTCCTTACCCATCAAATTAGCAGGTAAAACGGTGTCAGTCGAGGTAGAATTCATCAATGGACCATTAGACTATAACATCATATTGGGCTGTAACTGGACTTATGCTATGGAATTTGTGCCCTCATCATATTTTTGAATGATCCTCTTCCCTCATCAAGGGAAGATTGTGATGGTTGGCTAGCTCTCCTTTTACATTGTTGATTCCCAGACCACTCACAATATTCCAACTTGTGGATAAAATGTCACTTTTGTACGATAAGGTTGGGGTAGGGTTATTATTTTCTTCTTTAATGGGAACTTTTGCACTTTCACTACCTGACATTCCTCCCACAATCGTCCCAATCAACATGATCTCATCTAGGACTCTACCATATGATCCATGGATAGTATTTGATGACTCTAATATCAAATCTTTTGGTGAATACATGTTGCTCAAGCTTGTTGAATTAGCATATGAAGCTTATATTCATTTGACATGCCCATGAATTACTCAAATAAACAACCAAGTGAATATGGTTGACAAGCATTCTCAAGATTCATGTTTAATTTCCATTTCACATTATGAACCTTTTGACAATTTCTTTCCTACTGAAGAAAGAATCATGGAAATTATGTTGTCATATGAGAAACCATGAGATGGTAACCATCATTTTTCCTCCTCTTTACCTAAGTTGGGAATCCTTTAGAATAATTTTGATGTTTTATTATCACCTGAGATTACTGAGCATCCCAGGAATATGATTTCTATAGACAATGTTATTTCTGAGAAAAATCTGAGGAATATCGAGGAAACGACTCCCCTCAATATCTCAATGAAACTTGGAATTCTTGAAAATGTTCACATAGGTGCCTCTTTTTCTCTGGATAAGATGAAAATTTACAAGGACCTATTTCAATAATTTTGTGATGTATTTGGTTGTAGCTAGGAAGAGATGCTAGGCATTGATTCAAATATCGTAGTGCATGAAATCAAGACGTACCTGAATGCCAAACTTGTTAAACAACATTTACATCTGGTACACCCAAAGAAAACTACTGCAATTAAAGTAGAAGTAGAGACACTTTTGTGAGCTTGTTTCATTAACTAATTGGGTTTCAAATACCATTACCATAATGAAAATACAAGAAACAATTCGAGTGTGATTCAATAACATGGATATTAATCGATATTGTCCAAAGGACAACTATCCAACCCCCTTTATCGATCAGATTGGTGAAAATTGTGCCATAAGCGATATTTTCTCGTTCATGGATGGATTTTATAGCTACTATCAAATAGACATACTCCCCTCTGACCAACATAAAACTGCATTCATTTGTTCATGGTGCACATTTTGTTATTGCAAACTCCCTTTTGGTCTTAAGGATGCAAGAGTAACTTTCCAATGGGTCGTGAATTATGCTTTTCATGACATTAAGTATATCGTGAAACCATATCTTGATGACTTTCCTGCTCATTCAAAATGTCATCACGGTCACCTTATGCATCTCAAAGCAATTCTCTTGTGATGTCGACACTACAAGGTACAACTAAATCCACACAAACGTATTTTTTGTGTAGAATCTGGTTAGCTCCTTGGCTTCATTGTTTCCAAGCAAGGGATCTATATTGATCTGTTAAACATCCAAGAAATTCTCGATTTTCCCGTCCCTTCCAATATCGTTCAGTTACAACATTTACAAGGGAAGGATAAATTTATACCACCTTTCTACACTATTTCTTCCTTGATTACGGAAAAACATGTAACAACCCCAACATAAAAATCCATGTAATAAAGTTAATAAAGTAAAATTAAGACCAAGGTCATGGGACATGTAGTACAAGATGAATGTTGGGAAAAAAACATAGTGACGAGGATCACTTGTGATTAATTAATGGCTATGGAAATTGGAAAAGGAAATGACAAAGGGTTTGGAAATGCATGAGGCATTTATTGGTGTTTTATTTATGAAAATAATGAAAAATAGGAGAAAATGAAGGTGAAAGGTAACGCGTTGCATGTGAGGAGGAAATTGAAGGAAAAATAGAGAAATTGAAGAAAATAGAGGTCTCGGTGATAAAAAATATTCTGACGATCAGTTCACAACCTTTTGTCAGTTTTATCTTTGACCTCTCTCTCTATTCTCTCTCTTTGATACTCTTCCACACTTAAAGTTTCATTGAGCACTCTTGGAGGTTTTTGGGGATACTTTGGATTTGGAGCAAGAAAGTAAATTAAAAGCAAGAAAGTGCAAGGGAACAATGGGATCAATAGTGACAATGGGTTTCTTTGTAGTTACCGAATTGCATGTGTGATTTCCTTGCTAGTTGTTACATGCATGGTATATTCTTGTGGTTATTTGGTTATGATGTGTCATTGGCTTGGAGGCTTTCCTGGATTGAAAGTGGTTTTGCCTAGCCTTTCCATTTCCTTGATAGTCATGGTTTTGTGGGTTTTACCTTTTGTTTTTTGGTTGGTGTTCATTTTCCTTATGGTTGTGGGTTGAGTTATTAGTTCCCATATCCTTGGTTGGACAAACACTCTGGAAGCCCCATAACAACTTGGGTTGAGTTACTAGTCATGGAATCCTTGGTTGGAAAAATTCTCAGGATCCCTTGGTGGGTTGAGTTACTAGTCCTCAAAGCCTTGGTTGGACAAACGCTCTGGAGCCCTGCGATAGTTGTGGGTTAAGTTACTAGTCCTAGAAGTTGGGTTGGAAAGAATGCTCTGGAGCCCTATAAAGCTTGGGTAGAGACCAATTTGGTGATGGTTAGTGATTTTTGACCGTGAGGTGGAATTACTGGTTGAGGGTTGAGGTGGTATGGCTTCTAGAAGCCCTGGTTTGGTTTTTTTTGGTTCATTCCAAGAGATCCCACATTCAAGCTTGGAATATGGTACGAGGGTGACTGGCTTAAAGAAAGATTTGGTTCAGCCTAATATATTGTTGAGTAGTACATGGAAGTCCCTAACTTGGTTGTGTTTTCATATGTTAATAAGTGCTCATTTTCCTCTTATGTTATGTGTGTAAATGTACTTGTTATTATGTGGCTATGATGGTTGTTCTATTATTGTTGTTTATCTAGTTATATGTTGGTTACAAGCATGGTTAATGACAGATTTGAGATATGGCTCTCATCATGTTTTGGTTAGTGTATGAAATTTTAAAGAATGAATGACATAATATATGATAATGCAACTATTGTGAGAGGGATTCTCATATAAGTGGTCAGATATACAACAGTGACTTGTAGATTACATGTTCTTGATGTGGTTGATGAAATGTATGTCATGGATAGGCCTAGTTAGGTAAATTTTTTGTCTAAGTTTTATATGAAAGGCTTTATCATGGTGTCATTCATTGTTCTATAAAGTTTTATGAAGTTATGGGTAGTGGTATGGAGACTAGCCTGAAAAAGTATCTTAAATATTGCCATTGTTGGCCTAGAACTGGGTGAAAAAGTCTGCAGTCGCATGGAGGCCTTGTTGTGGGAGTGTCTGGAGGGTTAAATTCAAAGGGAGATCTTGTCATGGGAGCGAATGGGGGTTTAGTTTAGTTAAAAAGCAAGTTAACTCAAGGGTTGGGAACCTGGAGTGGTTGGTTAGCCTCTGGGGGTCATGTAGATCCTAAGGAAGGTCATTTTGGTTTTAGTTTGTTGATTCCACTTCCTTAAATGTACTTGGGTAGTTGAATCATATCATAGTAACTTTTTGCCACATATTTACCCTAATGGACCAGTTAGCTTGGGTAATTGTGGGAGTAGGGTGTTACAAATTACTAAGAGTTTTACCCAATTATTAAAAAAAGGGGTTCGCTTTCATTGGGATGATACTACTCAACAAAATTTTGATGCCTTAAAAAATGTATTAGCTCATGCATAATTGTTGCATCCCCCTGATTATCACCGGAATTATTTCCTATATCTTGTTGCGCCCATTACTACTATTGCCATGGTACTAGTATAGGAAGATGTCCCGAGTGACGAACATCTTATTTATTACTTGAGTTATAATTTGATGGATAATGAGACCAAATATTCTCATGATGAAAAGTTAGCTTTGGAAGTCATGCAAATTGTCCAAAGGTTTCACGACTATATACTACTTCACAAGACTATTGTTGTTTCTGATTCCAACCCCATGAGTTACATATTGCCGTGTCAAATTTTTGGGGGAAAATAATCGAAGTGGATTGTGATCCTCCAAGTGTTCGATTTGGAGTTCATTAAATCCAAATCTAAGAAATTTTTAGTCTTTGTAAAACTAACATGTGACCTTCCCTCTCCTAATTCAGAACCAATAACTGATGATCTTATTCTTGATGAAACATTGTTTCTAATCAATTCTTCTGATCCATGGTATGGGGATATAATCATTTATCTCCAAACCCAAACTTTCCAACCTAAAACCAATTGTTCTTATAAACATCGTATTTGATATGAAGCTCGCCATTGTATCATAGTAGGTGATATTATTTATTGTCATGGTGTTGACACGATTTTTGGACATTACCTCACACAAGAGGAAGTTGAGAAAGCTCTAAATGATTATCATGCTGGAGCATGTGACAAACATATGCCTAGATATGCTACTGCCCAAAAATCCTATGTGTCGGTTACTTTTGGCATACTATGTTCTGAGATTGTATCTTGGCAGTCCAAAAGTGTCATGCATGTCAGAGTCATAACCATAAATCCCATGCTCCACATGTTCCCTTACATCTATTAGTCATTTTTGGACCATTTTCTAAATGGGGTATCGATTTTATAACATATAACCCTCACTCAAATGGGGTTTATGGTTATATAATCATTGCATTTGATTATTTTACTAAATGGGTCAGGGTGATGCCTACATATGACAACAACAACAAAAAATGTTGCACTCTTCTTGTTTAACCACTTTATTACGAGATTTGGTGTACCAAAATATTTTCACCTACCATGGAAAAAAAAATTGTAATTACATGATGTCTGAATTGACTACCAAGTTGGGCTTACGTCATGAAAGCTTGACTCCCTACTACCCACAAGCCAATGACCTAGTAGAAGCCATCAACAAAGTTTTTTAAAACAATGCTTTAATGGATGGTACAAATTCACAAAGCGAATTGGCATACCATCCTTTGTTCAGAATTGTGGGCATACTGTACCTGCATTCCTACCGCGAATAGAATCCAATATTTCCAGCTAGTGTATGGTCTAGAAGTTGTTCTTCCCATCGAATGTGAAATTTCATCATTAAATGTAGTCGTCAAACTTCTCCCTGCTACCTATGTCCAAGAGGAACATTTTTTTCACCTAACATGACTAGATGATACTTGACATGATGCTCGATGGCCAATGAGGCTCATAAAAATTGTATCAAAGAAAAAATTGATCACAAACCTCGTGTCTTATTGGAAGGTGATTTGGCTCTCTTATATGACCAAGAAGCTGATAAGTTAGGAGATGGGAAACTTGGAACCATGTCGTTAGGTCCATACATAGTTAAAAATCTACTTGTGAAAGGGACCTATGATCTTGTAGATTTTAATGTAATCCCCTTGGCGTAACCTTGTAATGGGTTGTACCTTAAAAAATATTATGCCTAGAGTTTTTTTACATAGTCATTGTGTACATATTATATAGGTTTGTTGTGTGTTTACAATGTGATTTTCTTGAGAGTTTTCTACTGCTTCTTCTTATCTTGGATTACATTTTATTTGTAGATGTCAGAGTTCCCCCAACCATATGTTGGTTATGTTAATGGCGCTAGCAGTAGTACTTGGAACCTTTCCTCTCCAACATGGGAAATATATGCTCCTACTGACGAGTTAGTGATTTTGCAAATAATATGCATCGGTCACATAATTAACAATATCAATGAGTATAGTACGATGATACATTTGTTTTTTGATGCCATTTCATGTGGTATTTGTCATTTGGTTGTCAGACTTGATTCACAACTCATGGTGCTACATTTGAATAATGTTTATTTGCTGAGGAGTCCAACTATATTACGAATGTTCTTGAGAGTTCGCCTCTTAGAGAGACATTTTGATTACATTGAATATTAACATGTTCCAAGACATCTAAATACATTGACAGATGCATTAGCTAATTATGTTTTATATACACATTTGCAACATTTGTAAACATACAATCATAAACATACATTGTATAGGATAGTGGAATAAGTAGAAAACATTCATGGATTAGAAACTGTAAATGGTGTTTGAGTTTTACAAAAATTGTGTCCGAGATACATATGGTTGATAACCTATAATATCCAAATACACACAAGACAAAATGTGGCTAAGAAAACCCTAGGCGATTAAATCCCTCAGTGAAAAATCACTACGATGATCATAGTAGCAATCAACTGCATGGGAAACCCATCAAAACAATCACCTAATATGAGTTGGCACTCCTATGGTATATCTCTGTAAATAGATAGGGATGTCATCAATCCATGTATTTGGAATGCTACGGGTTAGCCCCTCTATGTGATGCTCGAACTAGGCCAATGTCTCTACTAGGTCCATATCTGCCATATCTACCCCATTGGCTCCAACCTGTCCAAACTATGGTTGTGCTCATTGATGGAGAGAGGACAAACCCATTGGTATGACCAGTCCAATGTATATATAAAATTTGATATTTAGGCTCTATGCATAAAAAAATAAAAAAATAAAAAATAAAAAATTTAAAACTGAAAAACCCAAAATGATAATTCTTCTTACCTGCATCATCCCATTGCTTACCCTCAGGTAGGACAAGGTCCATATCAACTCTGAAATCCACTCCAACATAGGGATAGTCCTCGATCATGATTAGCTTCTCTTGCAGCTATTTGAAAAAGGATGTAGTAAACCACATCATAGGTCCTCCTCCATGATGAACCATCATATTTACCCACTATATCATATGAAGGTCCCTCATTCTAGGCAGCTCCTGTGATATCCTCTAGGGTCATAGAAATGGTATCCTCTCCAGAAAAAATAAAACCACAATGGAATCGTATCCAATTTTTTTCAACCACCTGATTTTCACCCTGTTTAACTGCTCCTTTACATTGGCCAAAAGACCTTTGCACCAATAGACGACAATTTCTCAATGCTTTGATTGTCACTAGATCATCTGCTGCAATCACATAATCAATCTCATGTTCTATTTCTTTCCAATTTAAATCCATTTTCACTCCAACAAATGCCTACATATAGTAAGGAAAAAATGCATTACATTAGAAATGTGATTTTTTTTAGAAGAACTATCTTAAAATTTGAAAATTCAAAACCCTTATGCGCTCATTGCACTTCCTATTCATGGACAGTGCGAGCCATCTCATGAAACCTTCAGAGTAGGTTCGATGAGGAAATTTTTTTTGTACTAATAAAAAATTCCCATCTAACCTCCTGATATATTGAAACAACGTTGAGTTAAGGCCAAAATTTCTTCACTAAATTTTCCTAAAACTCAAAAAAAATTGCATGGAATGGAAAATGGAAACTGTAAAAATTTTAAACACAGAGAGAACTCTTACCTGGAACTGACGACACAGAAAACCATCAATAGAATTGACCAGAATCACCTGCTGGAGAATCAAGGAAAGACCACTCTTAGAGCTCTTCAAAATAGTAAATAAAAATGGTAAAAATAAATTACTTTGACTCCTTTTTATGCTCAAAATAAGTCATTTTTTAAATATTTTTTTTCCTATTTTTGTCATTTATGATATATTTTCTTTTTTATCTTTTTTATTGTTTTATAGAGAACGTTAAATGACTCCTAAAGGACATGGTGAATGTTATAAATCAAAATTTTAATCTCAGGTCATTTTGGTAAATGAGCACACTTTTATCAAATTTTCAGGCTTGTTAAAATTTATGAAAAATGAACCCCTTGGAGTCCTCTTTAAGCTCTTTTCAGACTCCCAAAATATGAAAAGATTTCAAGGTCCTTGTCTATTTCCAACTTGTTAAAGTAAATTAAAGGACGTCTATTCAGTAAAAGTTTAAACTTTTTCTGGACTCAATGGACTATTTATGAAAAAGGAATACTTAATTCAAGCATGGCTAAAAGATTTTGCTAGGTATTATTTTATGCATTTTCGAGCCTAAGAGATTAAATTTATGAAAAGGAACCTATTCGAGTTTTCGTTTTTGCCTCTTTTTCAAACTCTCTAAACATGAAAAATAAGTTGAGTTACACCTACGTTGGACTCATCGAATATGAAGAGGTTGAACCACTCCTTCTCAGGGTTTGTTAAAAATACTCAAAAGGATTCATCTGAAGGATGAACTTACAGGTCAAGCATATGTTATCCTCCTCAAGATTGTAAAAAAAGTAAATAGGTACTTGCCAAAAATGGTGGGGAAATTGGGGAAACAAGACATAAAACATAGTTTATGGCAGTGAGTCGCTCTTGAACATGACACTCTTTCACCTTTATTATTTTTTTAGGTTGGGGAATCTACTTGCCTCTCTATTGATCATGTCTTATTGAAATCCTTCATGATGGGTCTTTGAGTCAATGTTTCCAATTACATAACGTGTCGCCGAAATGTTCAAGAGAATTCAACCCTCAGTTGACATCTGCTACAATAGTTTTAGCCTTCCTTCATTTCTTATACCCCTCAACCAACCTTGATTCATCACATTTTGTCTCAAATCTTGATATCTGTTTCATGTCATTGATGAGGGATACATTAAGGCCCTCTTGTGATGAGTTGCTTCCTATTGACATCAACACATTATCTAGGAAATTCACTTAGAAATTTTTTTTAGTGCCTTGAAAATTGCATGCCTCAATGGAAAGTTTCCTCGCTTTCTGTGTTGGGTTCTCATCATTAGGCTTCGATTGAAAGATTTTGTGGGGTGTTCGACTTCAAATCATTTATTCACGCATCAAAGATTGCGGTTAGTACCTTGAGGGAAATTATCACTAATGGTGGTTCCTCTCACATCTGTTAACGTCTTTCATCATTGGTCGGTAATCAAATGGTGTTTACCATGTTCGAATCTAGCACATCTATTCACATGGTTAGGCTCATACTATTGAGTGACAAGGTAGAAGACCCTAGATCTAGTTTCATCCATCCAGGTTGTGATTTTACAATTCATACAAGATATACAAAGTATGATGGCTATGATTTTACAGAAATTCATTCAAGCATGGGTTCACAATGTGTAATCAATGGACGGGATTTTGATCATTATACATGTAAAATGGCTTATATTTTGAGTATGGGTATGCTTCCATCAATAGTGATATCATGATGATAATGTGTTATAATAATCAATTGATGATTTCAACTAGTCGATTGATCTGAAATTTTCACATGGTAAAGCACTTCAGTCCTCAGCCACAACCTATAACTTTATACTTCAAGGGAAAATCTATTACAGGTCATTTTTTTGGATTCAAATAAATGGCCCTGAACCTGGATCTATAATCACCCATTTACACCTTGCAATTATCCCCACAAAGACAAAAACATTCTCTTTCCAAAATTTACAAGAATCTTGGATTACATTGGTTGAAAACCTTAATTTAAGGCCTCATTGCACTTACTCTCCTGACAATGAGATGGTGTGGGATACACACATGGAAACTACATTGGTTAGCACATGTTACTCTTACAGAAAGTGTGATGACACCTGGAAATGGGTAAAAAAAATAATTTCGAAAATTTTCTCTCTAGAAGCTTCGGGAGTGAATTTAACCATTTATTGTCAGATATGATCTCAAACTCCTACTCATGAGGTCTTATCTCTTATCTCCCAGAACTTACCTCCATCTAAATTGGATATAATCCCTAGAATGGTAATCAAAAACTACCCTAGTTACCGTATAAAAGCAGCACCTGCCATAGAGTTTGGGTTGGATTTTGGAGACCCTGATTATGCCCTTATGTTTACGATTTATGTCTATAGGTTCATGCTCCATCCATGTACTTTAGGTGGGATTTAAGGCTTACCATTGTTGCAAAGGAAGGACAATATAGTTGGGAGAGATTCACAAATTCAAGGCCTATGAGGGTTGTAATCTTTTCTTGCCATTATTAATAGAAAAGTGCATTGTTTCTCCTATACATTATGTCTTGATTATGAATATGTAGAAAATGAATCATTAACTTCTTTTTCAAATTTTTTTATATATGTTATCTTGTATATTTTTTCTCTTGCTTGTTTTGGATTATTTGCATGTTCCACTTTTAGAAATTGGAGTTAGAGCTAGAGCTAACAAAAAAGGAGAAGAAAAAAGATTGTATTGGATTCCAAGTAGGTTTTCCTTTCATATTTCAAACATATATAAGGAAAAACATTGTAATTTTGTCTTGGTTGTTTCTAGGCTAAGCCACTAGGCCTACATAGATTACTTATGTCCACAAAAGGAATTTATGCACAAAGTAGTTAGTGTCGATACTGAGATAATGTGATCACACTCTCATTTGTCTAAATGAAATTATTAGTCCATGAGACTAATGTGTTGTTGATGAAGGTAAAGCCTAAGATAAATTCATTAGAGTAGGGGAAGGCATGTCCAATTAGAATGAATCACTCTTAAATATCATCCTTAATTGAATGATCAAATTTGACCTTAGAGAAGGTACACAATAGTGAGTGTTCAAATTGTACATATAGAAAGGAGTAGGAGGAGAAGGATAAATGGAAAAATTGTTTCACATATACAATAGCTAAAAAGTTGGAAACTATCTTTACAAAGAGATGTGTAAGTGCCCTTATTCACAAAATATCCTAATTTAAATATTGGATGAAAAATCATTCTGATATTGAGATTTGGTTTAGGTGCACAACAATTTGTTGGAGAGATATCAATGATAAGAACAATATTTTAACCATTGACCATCTATGTGCACTAGCGCCTGATGGATATATCCTAATGAGAAGAATAATATTGTAACAATGTAGTATTGTGAATCATGCAATAGTGAATAATTTGGATCATGAACTAATGTAGATGTGTCTCAAACATAATACTTAAAACTTGATTTATTTGTGATCCACTTAATTGATTGATAAAAAATTATTATGTCCTCTATATATGGGCATTAGCAATGGGAAGTATACTTCACATAACATATGTGCTATGAATAGAAACTCACCAGCCAAATAGCTTGGCCAAATATATTTCCTTTTTCTAAAAGATAAACCAATAAATAATTGTTACAATATTAAAAATTCATAGATATTTATTTTTTATATATATAATTAGTCCTTATGGAACTTTAACAAAATTATTAATTTGACAAGAAAATTGACCTTGTGGTTTCAGCTTCAAGGAATTGATGACCCAAATAAAGATTAGGATAAGTTGGAAGTTCTATTTAGTAAACACAATGTGTTTTAAGCCCACCATCTTGGAAACCAATTAATTTATTTAAATCCTATTAATTTCTCTTTCATTGAAGATTATTTATTTGAGTTCAAAACACTTATAATTTTACTTAGAATTTATAACATAGATATGAAGGATGGTCAATGTATATATGTTATTCTTGTTAAATTTGGTAGTTTGTATTTTATTTTTGTATCTACTTTTCACTCCACTGGAGAAGCTCTAGGACATTCTTACATTGAACCATCTCTTGTGTATTTTTGTGATTCTTAGATTAGAGAGAGATAATCTCTTTCATCTTCAAATGATCAACATTGAAGATACATCTAACAAATCCTTAATGTTCCAATATAACAATACATCCATGCATTGAAAGAAGAAACATCCATGAAACATTAAGCCAAACAAGGGTCCCAAACCCTCTCTTCCATCTTCTACTCCAAATGATGACAAAGGACCAAAATAAGAAAGTAAGAAGACTTACAAACATTGCAAGAATGACTAGTGAGAACAAATTAGATACTACTTAGAAATTACTTTCAAGGAGGATTCAGGCACAAGTGTGGGGAATTTTTTTGTGGGAAAGACGGTTACCTAGAGTCTAAATATTTTATAAATATGGATACCTTAGAAGTAGAAATGAAAAAACACAACATTAATCTTAATTATTCTTCTTTTAACTATTCCTCACATGGACATGCACTTTCTACATCTATTTTTTTCCTTTGTTGCCACATCTACTACTTTTTCAATTAAGTGGCTTATTGATTATGGAGCATCTTATGATATGGATACAAATAAAAAATAAATTTTCTCTTAATGCTTTTAACACACAAAAAATATTTGTCGATAATGATAAATATTTTAATGTTACAGGGTCTAAAAAAATTTAGTTAGATAATTGTTAGTGTTAAGATATTCTGACACATAGGAAATCGTTAAGTATAACTTGGTCTAGTGTAGAGTTAGGAAAAGTTTGTTTCTTTAGTATGTACTTTTGTAACTTACAATATGACGGTCGCGATATGTTCTAGACATTAAGTGATTCAACGGCTCATTTTATCCTCAGTATTACGAACACTTGATCCGTGGCTTAACACCAGATTGTTCCATGATCTTATTTAAAGAGCATGGAGGACCATTTTTAGGGTGAGTGCTTGTCTAGTCAATTTAACGTCTTAAATTGCTCTACATAAATTATCAATCTGGGTATCGTAAATTGATGAAGTGTGGTGCACCATATGTGCTTAGTTAATATTTTTCTTACTTCGTCGTTTTATAGTTTATGTTGTTTTTGGGGTTTTTTTTTTGTTGGTTTCCTAAAATATCTAATGTAAATGGAAATCCTATTCTAAGGTCTTAAGAATACTTTTAAAGATCAAGTATGGATGTAGATTTCAAGACAAGACCTGTGTCCCTAATGGTAACTTCCAAAACTTAGCACTTCAAAGGATCTTAAAACATATTATTGATGGAATTAGTACTTAAACAAAAGTGTAAGTATGCAGCTACTTTAATCAAGCAAAAGATGAAATACTAATCATGAACCACTATCCCTGCTGTTGTCTAAATACAAGAGAAATTAATTAAGCTACTGCACTCAAAGAAATCCAAAAATTGCAAGTAAAGTAAAGATAAAAGCAAATTACATCAACTCATATTCTAACCCCTCGCCATTAGTCTCGCTATGGCTTTTGGAGGTAATCATAAACAACTTGAGCAATCTGATATCTATTTGCAAAAAAGTAAACTTAAAATCAAATTACATCAACTCATATTCTGACCCCTCACCATTAGTCTCGCTATGGCTTTCGGAGGTAATCATAAACAACTTGAGTAATTTGATATCTATTTGCAAAAAAATAAAACTAATATCAAATTACACACTCATGTTTCAATCCCTCACCATTAATCTCGCTATGGCTTTCGGAGGTAACCGTCAATAATATGAGCAATTTAATATCTAACTACAGAAAAGTAAAACTAAAATCAAATCACACATTCATAATTCGATCCCTCGCCATTAGTCCCGCTATGGCTTTCGAAGGTAACCATCAATGGTATGAGCAAGTTGATTTCTAAACTAACTAACAAATCAAGTAAAGAAGACTAAAATCAAAACATAACTAAAATTGAAAATCTAAAAAAACAAAGTTAGCAGAGAGGTAAATTTCATGTCACTGTTTGATGCAAAAACATGTAAAGAAAAACTAATCTACAATCAACCGGTTGAACACACTTACATGAATTAAAATTGCATGAATCAAAAATCTAATCTATCAAACTTGAAAGCAATCAAATGACATAATAAAATCAAAGCAAAGTTACAAAATGAAATCTACTCTACCTTACATTCTAATATGCTCCATGACATCTATTTCACATCTCCTTCCATATTGGGAACATCAAAACTTTATTCAAATTCTTCAAAATCACAAAGTACAACAAAGCTCTCTAAAGCTTTCAAAATCCATCAAGGAAGAACTACAAACTCCAAGCTAAAAAACTAAAAGCCAAGCCAAGCTAAGACTTAAGAACTAACAAATGAAGGAGAGAGATCTCCTATTTATACAAAAATGATGAGAAGCTATCTCATTAATGAGAGTCCAAGAATCTCTCCTTCTACCTCTAGAGTCCTAATCAAAATAGGAACTGATAAGACACGTCTTCTTAGAGTTACAATACAATTAGGAGATGTGACACGTATCCTCATGGTCACATGATTCCTTCCACTCAAATTCGAATTTGGCTTTAGAGTGCCACATAAGGGTCTTCCAAAAGCCTCCTTTCAACCTACACATGTCAACAATCTCAACCCATTTTTTAGATATAAGCATATACACATTATTTTCTAATTTTTAACCACAAATTCACTTAAAAGGCTTAGAATTAATAAAGTTTGGAAAAACAGAAATGTGGCCCAACGATAATGAAAGTGGAATGAATGTGGTGACATAGTAGTGAAATGGAAGTAAAATGGAAGTGAAGCTATTGCATGTCCTCATGCAATATATATAACATTAACTCTTTTGATCTTTGAGCTTTGGCTTAACTTTGCATGATATCATTTGATAACTTCATATTTTTGCAAAGTGTTTTACTTGAATTGCAACATGGTTGGTTCTTGTGTTACAACCATTTTTTTTGTTGTTCCCTTCTATTTTGATCTTTGAACTTTGCACAATGATATTTTGATTATTGTTGCAAAGTATATCTTTACTGGATTGCATGATGGTTGGTTCTTATGTGACAACCATGATTTTTTTTGTATCCAATTTATCTTTTAAGCACTTTTTCAAAAGCCATTGTATGCTCATAATAGCAATGTAATAATTAATATATGTTGGAAGTACGTGGGATCCTGAATATAATATGGATATGGAAAAATATGAAGATGAATGTATTCCCCCCCCCCCTACCAACTGATGGTATTGACAATTTTATGAAATGAGGAAGAGAAATGTTTTTCCAACAACTACTATTCTAGCTTTTTATGGAATTCTATGGTCAAAATTTAGAAAATGGCGTACCTTCACTTACCCTTTGGAATGGATGAGTTGTATGTGTGGTAGATGAAAAATTCTAATCATATTCTTCTTCAAGTGGCTGAACAAGAGGAGTCATGGATAGAGAGATAAGATGACTTTTTATTTCTTCTACTCAAACATGTTGAATCTGCTCCTAAATGCTAAAAATAATAGTCCTCATGTCTTCAAAACTCATTGGCACAATTCCTGCTATGTGAAAAGATGTTCTGATGTCGAACATAGTAGGAAATTGTTGGCTTAGTGGCCATTAATGGATGCCAATAGTCAACACGAGAACTCTCACCATTGATGACAATGAGAGTCAAGATGCCCAGACACATCATGCTAGGTACGAATGAATTTGTCGATGTCGAGTCACCTAGAAGATCTGATGAACAAGGGACATTAATGTATTTCCATTGTTTGTCAGCATGAGTACTTGCCATTAAAGCATGTAAGCCTCAAGGTGTTTTTACAAAGAACTTAGACTCAAAGGACTATGGACTCAATAATTTGCATTGAAGCAGGGCTTATTTGCGGAATGAAAATGACAGGAAATGAAAGATGAAAATGGAAGATGGCAATGGAGAGCAGAAATGACAATGGGCAATAAGCATATGAATGAGCCTCTTACTTTTATTTGTGGGTTATGAATGGAGAAAAAGAGATAGAAAGTGTATGTGAATGTAAATGGAAAATATGGAGTGAATGGTTTGTTATGAAGTATGGATGTGATGGAGACAATAATATCTGAAAGTTTTTTCCAAGTGTTTGGATCTGATTTTTCATCAACATATTTCCTCTTTGTTGCTGATCATCCTCTTATGAAACAAGTTGGTCTCTTAGAAAGACACCATTCTCTTGTAGTCATTTTTCCTTCCTCCTGGAACCTGCAAAAAATACTAATACTTCTTTTGCAATGGAATGTAAGGTTATCAAAGGAGAGAGGTGATCAATCTCTCTAGTTATGATATTTACACACAACTAAGAATTTGTATTAAAAAAAAAGTCTTCAAAGGAAAAATCAAAAGAATTTATACATGTTTTGGAATTGGTGCCCCAAGTTGAATGTTGCTTCTTTTCAGCAATTTATTTCATTATTTTCCATTTCAAACTCTAATGATGGATTTCTCATTGTGTATATCTTGTTGAGATCTTTCCAATGGTACTTGAATCATCAAAATTACATTTTGCATGAGAAAGTTAGGTTGATTTGGACAAATTTTTTTCAGTCTGCAGAGTTGGACTTCAGCTGTAGAATGTGTATGGTTTCTGTAGCTAAAAATCTTGAATACAAAGTTAGTTATTCATCTTTCATCATGAGTTCAAAATTAATCAATACCTTTAGAAAAGTGAGCAAATAACTTATTCATTTCATTGATTCAAAATTATTATTTTTTTCTTGACATGCAGCGACTTAGTGTGGCGACTCAGTGATAACACACAACTTGACTTCCCTTTGACCGAGGTCTTTATCATCAAATTGGATCAAATGAATAGGACACCGTTCATGTAATGACATTCCCCCAGCTACCCATGTGACTTGTTTTGCTTGATGACACTTGCAACCTAGAGTTTAACAAAAAAGTAGCTGCGGAAAGTTGAACGAGCTGCGGAAAGTTGAATTAGCTACAAAAAGTGGCTGGATTCTGTAGTTAATGAAAACAGAGTGTAGAAAATACTATGAAATGGAGTGGCTGTGTGCATGGAAAAGGAAAAAATGTGGAGGATGTAAGCAATTACACATGTAGACAAAGTAGAAGTTAGAGACAAGAAACCAATGTAATTAGCCCTGCGGTAGTCCCCCCAGAAATGCCTTGGCGCTGTCGAGGCTGGGGAAATAAGGCGATTCTAAGTATATCTGGGTGAGTTTGTCGAGTCTATAAGAGGGTCTCCATGCTGCCCATTACCATAATCATCAATTGAAAACATAGTGATGTTGTGAAGAGCCGTACCCAACCAGATCACGTAATGGAGTTAACACTAAACAGAGCTGTCTTCCATTAGAATTATTGTTAACAGGCGTGTGATGAAGTATGATTTCATTAAGGATGGGAGACGTGGTAGTGGTGGAGTAGGTGCCAGAATAGAACCAAATTAGAATTCCCCTTTCTCAAGCACACCGAATTAAATCACTGTCTGCTCATTTAATTGAAAATTCTGTTTTTTACACGCGGCAAGCAAAAATGGGCTCCAAAGAACCGAAGATTTCTCCCAGACTGCCACAAATTTCTTAAATAAGTTTCTCGGTTATCTAATTGACCCTGCTGGCAAAGAAACCCATGTTTTATTTTTTTCAGATTCGTCTCTGTTTGGGCAAATCGTGCATGTGAAGTTAGACAGTTTTCTGTGTTTTACGTTTTTCCTGAGTTGCTACTTTTTCGGATGTGAAATTGATTTCGAAGAGAAAAAAAATTTTAAGACGTACTCACAGCATATGAATGAGTGAATTTCAATTAGCTTGTTCCATTATTGAAGTTCTATTTTCATGAAGAAGTTCAGATGGTTGTGGTCTCAGGCACATCAAAGCTACTTTGAGCTAGAAAATTGGCCATTGTTGCTTGAGCCTGGGCAGATTTGACGAATTCAAGCAGGTTATTACAGCTAGCATGAGCAGAAAACGAGAGTGCACTGAGATATCAAGGTCTAGAGATTTTGATGCTTAACTTCAAGAAATGCAGAGATTGTTTTATTGTATGAAACATTTTTTTTTTTTAATTTATTTATTTTGTTAATAAAATTACATGTCATGTTTGTTGAGATTTTTTGTTTTATATAAAATAGGCAAAAATCTCAGTAGGTGACAACAATAGGAATTTGTTGCTAGACTAGCTCTAGGTTGTTGGGAGGGAGTTAATGCATCCTAAATTTGATGTGAGAGGATTTATGAGGCAGTTAGATTCTCCTAGCTATAAAATAGGTATCCATACAGATTGTTTTTTGGTATGTGAGAGTTTGTGAGGAAATTGATTATTTTGTAATCTCCTGTTTGATAATAAAAAATTGTTGATGCCTATGTTTGGTGGACGTAGCCCAGATTGGTTGGGTGAACCACGTTAAACTACTGTGTCATTTGTGATGTGTTTATTTGTTGTGTATATTGTTTTTTCTTGCTGCGCATTGTTAAATTAACAAGTGGTATCAAAGCTGCGCAGCAGAAGAGTGGCGAGCCCAAGTCTAGCATAGACTGCTTGTGCGTTGGCTGTTTATGCATTGGAGCGTGGTTGTGGAACTGCATATACCAATTACCAACGCGTTGAACTGCGACAACTGGAGGTTCTGCGCATACAATGTTTATACAGAGCGTTGTGTATATTCTTATTAGAGCGTAGTGGTGGGCTGTATATGCCAACTGACCACGAGTGCTGGTGCGTGTACTGTACCTGCGTGGACCTGCGGTGGATTGGAGCATGGATTTATACCAGAACATAGCAGTGTTGGCTTATACCATAAGTCTGCAACTCCACGTGACATAACAGTGTTGCGGAGTGTGTGTATTGCTGCGTGGAGGTGTGACTACGTTGCGTGGTGGTGCGTATAATTGCTGTTGGTGTGTTGAATGGTCCTGCGTGGAGAGTTTTTCAATGTTCCTGCTTATAATTGTTGTTGGTGCATATAATCGCTGCCTGGTGCGTTGAATGGTCCTACATGCTGATGCGTAATTATATGTTGGGAATGAACTGATTTTCCGCATTGGTTTTAGTAAATAAATTATAAATTTATTTACTTTTATGTTTATACACAATGATTCATCTCTGCTATGCGAAGGGTTTTTGCTTGTAATGATTCATATTTGTGATGTGAAGGGTTTTTGCAAAAGGTTTTTGCACAAATACTCAACATTATATATATGGCATAATCGTATTACTATTGAGTCAAATTTAAATTGCAGAATCTATTACCATACAACAACCTCAGTCTTGAAATTGATAGATTCGACTCAACTTGTTTGAGAGTTCATGAATACAAAGGCTATAAGGCATAGGCAGTTATTATATATATATATATATATATAATATATATATATATAATATATATATATATATAATATATATATATATATATATATATATAATATATATATATATTTCTGGTTAGATTTGGAGATTATTGTTTTTTGGTTGATACAAGATGGCGAAAACTCATAGTGCCCGGTTTGAAATTGAGAAGTTTAATGGTAAAAATAACTTCGAGATTTGAAAGGTGAAGATGTATGATTTGCTTGTCCAACATGGTGTGGAAAAGGCATTGTTGGGCAAATCCAAATAGCCTTACAACATCACAGATAATGAGTGAGCTGAGATGGATGAAAGAGCAATCAGTGCTATTCGACTGTGTCTGGCTGATGATGTCCTATTTAATATCGTGTTGGAGACAACAACTGCTGGTTTGTGGAAGAAACTAGAGAAACTGTACATGACCAAATCCTTAACCAATAGGATTCTCCTAAAGCGAAGCGAATGAAGGAAGGTACATCAATTGCTGATCATTTGAATGCTTTTAATATTGTTCTTGTGCAATTACAAAGTATAGAAGTAAAAATTCAATCCGAGGATAAAGCTATTACTTTATTATGCTCGTTGCCTGAGTCATGGGATCATTTTGTTACTTCTATAAGTCTTAGTTCATCAGAAACTATTGAGTTTGATGATGTAGTTGCATCATTATTATCGGAAGAAACAAGGAGATGGTTGCATTCAGAAACCTCTACATCAGAAGCTATGATGGTTAGAGGTCGTTCGAAGGAAAGACGCTCCAGTAGGCCGAGCGACTCTCGTTCAAAGTCGAAAGGGAAGAAAAGTAAGCTAAAGTGTTGGTTTTGTGGCAAATCGGGGCATTCAAAGAAGGACTGTTGGAAGCGACAACAACAAAATTCTAAAGCAAATTCTTCGACAGAGAAGGAGGCAAATATGAAAGATACAGGTTCGACATCTGGTTCATGTATGAGTGATGAAATATTATCAGTTAATGTGTCAAATCATGATCAACATTGGTTGCTAGATTCCGGTGCATCAAACCACATGTGTATCCATAAAGAATGGTTTAAGACATATAAATCAATTAATGATGGAGTTGTGTACATGGGTAATGATGTAACATGTAATATTGTGGGGATTGGGAGTATACAATTGCAAATGTTTGATGGGACAACTAGAATATTAACTGATGTGAGACATGTACCAGATTTAAGAAAAAATTTGATTTCATTAGGAGCACTTGATTCAAATGGATATAAAACTGTAATTCAAGGTGGAGTAATGAAAATTTACAAAGGTATTTTACTAGTTATGAAAGCTAAGAAGGTAGGAAATCTATTTCAGTTAGAAGGAAGTACAGGGTCAGATTATGTGTCTACGGTGTCTGAACATGATAGTAATTCCATTCACTTATGGCATCAAAGATTGGGGCATATGAGTGGAAGAGGGTTGAAAATTTTGGTTGATCACAAGTTACTTCCAAATCTAAATTCTGGAAAGTTAGATTTATGTAAGCATTGTCTGTTTGCAAAACAAAGTAAACAAAAGTTTAAAACAGGCAAACATACTAGTAAAGGAATACTTGATTATATCCATTCAGATGTTTGGGGTCCAGCCCCTACAACTTCATATGGTGGTTCGTCCTATTTTGTATCGTTTATTGATGACTTTTCTAGGAAAGTGTGGGTCTATATGTTGAAATGGAAGTTTGATGTTTTTTCAGTTTTCAAGCAGTTTAGAGCATTAGTAGAAAACAGCACTGGTAGAACAATAAAGTGTTTAAGAACTGACAATGGTGGTGAGTTTACTTCCAAGGAGTTTGACAACTATTGCAAGGATGCAGGGATCGAGAGACATAAGAC
>APFE030149877.1:54105-84248 GCA_000404065.3 Pinus taeda | reverse complement strand
GCAAACTGTCTCTGCCATTTGTCTACTCTCGCCCATCGCACCCTATAGAAGGGCTTTCCAGTATGCATCGCACTTTTTACACTGAGTAGGTGAGATGCATCGCACCCTCTGCACTGGGCAGTCTGTATGGCACAGTTTTGACCAGTTCTAAGCAGTTTTCTGTGGAGAACTTCTAGGAGATGATGTAATCAGCTGACCTTGTTCCTTTAGGGCATGAAGCAACACTTTTAGGGACTTAGAAGCCCTTGGCTTATGGACATATATGATTGGGGTTGCAGTGCCCAAAAATGTCTATAACGGTTGCCCCCTAAAGCATGAGGTCGTTAATCTTTTGATGTCGGGTGAAATGCTTTATCATGAGGATCCGAAGTTTTTTCAAGCTAGAAGGCGACCTGTAATAAGATACAATACAATACATTATCTTCATAATATTTTTCATGATCTAGCTGAGGCGGGCATTCCCATGCTCAGCTTTATAAATTCATTTTCATGTACATAGGACAGACAACCCTCTGTGTCGCAGATTGATGATTCGGATGGAGTCATCATCCTTTGATTCGGATGATCATCTGTTCGGCAATGATGTACATTTGATGTCTTTATATTCCTAAATGTATCGCAGCCCGAATGGATGAAACTAGATCCGGGGTCTTCAAACTCGTTCAATCTTCACTTGGAGTACAAGTCGGTCCATGTGAAATATGTTATGGAGTCGAACATGGAAAGACATCGCTTGATTACCAGCCAATGATGGAAGTTGTTAACAGGCGCGAGAGGAATCACCGATAATGACGATGACCCTCAAGGTACTACCGTACAATTCGCATGGTGTGAAAAAGGGACTTGGCGTCGAACACCACACAAAATCTTTCAGTCGAAGGCCATTGATGTAAACCTGTAGCCGGAAATGAGAAACTTGCCATTGAGGCGTGCAAGCTTCAAAGTACTGAAACGGTTGTTCCTAGGTCGACTTCTTGGATAATGAGCTAATGTCGACAAGAAGCGACCCGTCGTAGGAGGGCCTTAATGAATCCCACATCTACAACACGGAACAGAGAAAATGATTTTGTGGAGGTGAAAACGATCTGATGATACAAGGTTCAGGGTGGCAGTCATGAAAGAATGGAGCGTGAATGTATTGCAGCGGATGAGACACAGGTGAATTCTCTGAGTGACTTATCTTGAACATACCGGCGACACTGAAATGGATTTGTAGTGTTAACCTCAAAGATGGATGGTACGATGGACCAATGGTGATATGACCAGTGAACGAAATAACCCAACTCGACTCGGACGTGGAGTGAAAGTGTCATGTTCAAGAGCGACTTGCTACCAATAAAGTTTCTTCAAGTTTTCTTCCCAATTTTTCCCAGTCATTGCTAACTAGTACCTCTTTATTTTTATCAAGCTTGAGGAGGATAACATATGCTTGTTCTATAATTCGCCCTTCGGGCGAACCCGTCGCTATGTTTTAACGATCCTAGCGATAATGAAACTCGTTCTCATCCATTTGGACAAGACTTTTGTCGCTATTGATTTTAACGAGTTTAATGACAATTTAAAGAGTCTGAAAAGGGACGGAAAGGAAACTCCAATAATCCTTTTTCGTCATATAATCCCTTAAGTCCGAAAAAAGTATAAAATAATACGAAAGGGATGAATTTTAAATAGTTTTAACCAGCCAAACAAGACAAGCGCTCGATCTTTTTGTGTAATAATCCCTCAGGTCCAAAAAGATTAAAATCTAGAAGAGGGATAGCACTTCTGGTAGCTTTAACGAGCTGGAGAGGCCAATCGCTCGGCAATATTTTCATATTTTACGAGTCAGATGAAAAGAGCTTAAAGGAGACTCATTTTTTGAGGAACGAGTGATAATTTCGAGTAGCAGCTGATCCCAGGTAAGGTTTGGAATTTTCCAATCATGGCAGTCTCACAAGAATGGCTAACAAGATCACTCATCGCAGATGTTCCTCAAAAATGGTAAACAATCAAATGGAGGCGTATCGGCTAAAACAGAGTGGAGGTGATGATGAGAACACAACCAAGGCTCAAAAGCTGATTATAATGCATTCACAATGGTTATTTACTGGAGATTGGTTCATATTTTAATGAGCTTAAACTCTGGGGGAAACATTTGCTCATTGCTTAGGTTTAATTTTTAATGAGCTTGAACTTCACATAAAAACTTCTCGTGATAATGGTCATTGATTATTTGATTCACCGTTAGCACTTTGTTCTTTCAATGGTCGTACTACCTGCTCAATTGCTTCATCAAACCAATTAGAAATGAAAACACATGCTTGAAAAATGAGTTAAAACACTAATACCTTACTCGAATTACGTGAATAGTAATTTAAAAGTGACTTTTACCCCTCATTTTACCATTTCATTTGAACTTGGTTTGTTGGAGCCCTGGAGGCGCTTTTCCCACCCTGATTTTCACTAGCTGATTCTGGGAGATTCTATGGACGATTCTCGGCGCCGTCTGGACCAGGTAAGAGCTAACCTGAGCTCTTCAGTTGCATTCATTCCTTTTTGAATTCTGAGCATGTTTCTTTGTTTTTCTGAGCCCTTGGGGTTAGAAAAATTCACCCTGGTTCCATCGCACCTTTCCTATATCGAAAGGTGCAATGCATACTGGCCTGGCCATTGGCCAGTCAGTATGCATCTCACCCAGTACACCGCTAGGGTGCGATGGGCGCAAGGAGGGAAACTTTTGCATTGTTTTCTCATGGAATTTTTGCCTTTTTTTTCCCAAATTAGGACCCTGACTCTTCTCTTGTTTGTTTTCCAGAGATTCATCAGAGCAAAATGGTTGTTACATGGCGAGAACATGAGCATGAAGAAGAAGACATGGTTTCTTTACATGATCCGGGTACGGTGACTGCACTGCGGAACTGTGGCCTGCTCAAGTTTTTCCGCATCTCTAGCATGAGGCAACAAATCAACTTGTTGCAATATTTCCTCGATGCATGGGATCCTACCAACCAGGTGTTCTAGATCAGAGGCAAATCCATCCCCTTTACTGTCGTGGACATCTATTTTTTGATCGGTTTACCGAGGCGTGGTGCCCCTCTCTCATTATCAGGTTCCACCCATGGGGGCGAATCTGTGAGAGATTACATTCGTCGGTACTGCAGAGAGGGATCTCAGCCGAGAAGGGACAACAAGATCAACATCCGCGATGTCACTGACCGGTCCTTGAGGACCATTCTGTTCACTTTTGCTAGACTAGCTGGTAGTGCGGCTCTTCACGTGGTTAACAGGTCTTATATGCAGTAAGCCTTGGAATGCCTCGAACCGAAGGTGTTCAATTGGTGTGATGCAGTACTCCCTGTGATGAAAGAAGAACTGACCAAGGTGAAAAATGGAAGATCCAAGAATTTCAGCTATGGTTCTATTTTTGACCATTTTTGCCTTGGAAAAGATCCCACTGATGTAGCAGCCGTACATTTCACTTGGTTTACCTCCACCGACTGAGCCACGGATGCAGAGATGGGTTGACCTCATGGCCCGACATGCTGGTCAGTCCCAAATTTCTTTCTCTGACACCTTCTTCGAGTGGTTCAACCGCCAGGAGATGGTTTATGCCGAGTGTCCATATGTTGGTATGGATTTCCAGGGTGACCCGGATTTGGTGCTGCTGGCTGGTGAGCAGTGGGGTGCTATAGGTAAATTCTCTGACCATATCTCTGTTTATTGTTTTCATAATGTTCTTATGCTTTCTTTGATCAAGACTAATCAAAATTCATGTGCTCATGCAGACATTGGACCAGTCCGACCAGCAGTACGCCTGAGAGCACCAGCTGCCGCTCTGGCAGGAGAGGCTGTGGGGAGGGCCATCCTTCGCAACCTTGATGTGACCGAGACTCTTTCATCGTTACAGGATCAGGTCGAGGTTCTCACTCTTGGTATTCCGGACGTGAGGACCGACGAGCTGCCTCTGAGGCTACAGTGACATACTACTGGCATGCCGAGTTAATGGACTAGGCTTTTACGCATGATTGCATAGGCGGTGACTTGTTATCACCAGCATCATTAGACTAGGGTGCCCCCTAGCATTTTGAGTTTTGGGTTATTTGACCGATTTTGTCTTGGTTACAGAAAATTATGTGTAAACCATAAACAGTTATATATATATTTTTGATTTTTGGAGCTTTATTTTGGTTAAGTTACATAATCCTAATGCAATGCTTCTTTTTATAAATGTCACAAATGTCTATCTAACACATAATTTGCTAATGAGTCTGTTAATGTGTTTAAATTTCTGGAAATATGTTGATATTGAATAGAATCGAACTGTCTTTCCAAAATCCTGACCCTTAGGAACATGCGATAGATAGCTAGATTCCGTACAGAGTAAATACCAGTGAGTTATAGAATGACGAATTGT
Organism: Pinus taeda; assembly: GCA_000404065.3. Classification (NCBI taxonomy): domain Eukaryota; kingdom Viridiplantae; phylum Streptophyta; class Pinopsida; order Pinales; family Pinaceae; genus Pinus; species Pinus taeda. The sequence continues at coordinate 79,855 of APFE030149877.1, read as the reverse complement.
GAGTTTAGCCTGGCGACAAGTCGGCGTATGCCATGTGCGATGGCATCAGAGAGGAGTTCTATCAACGCACTGTATACATCGATATTGTTCATTGACTGACCAATACATACCCCTCTGAAACTCATTAACTCACCGCTGGGATCGAAGATGGCCCAGGCTGCAGAAGGTAGGTTCCGTGAACTACGACTCGCTTCGTCGGCATATCCAACAAATGGTTCCAATAGGTTCGACATCTGCAACAAATGCAAAAAGTGGATTACCTAACCAAAACAATTACCCTTAGCGAAAACAAAAGTGTAACAAAAGCATAGGGGTTACTACGTTGAGTTAAGCATAGTAACACTTGAGGTACAACCCGTTGCGGGGTTGCGCCAGTGGAATCCCATCATAATCCACCAACTCGTAGGCTCCTTTTTCTAATACACGCTTAACAATATAGGGACCCATCCATAAAGACTTGAACTTTCGTGCTCCCAACTTATCGGACTCCTGGTCGTAAAGTAAGACCAAGTCACCTTCTGAGAAGACACGAGGTTTGACATTTTTGTCGAACTGCGCTTTGACTTGTTTCTTATGGGCTTCATTAGCCGAAGCTACATCACGATGGGTTTCATCCAATTGGATTAATTCCAAGAAACGAGCCTCTTCTTCTGAAGTTCTGGGGAGAAGGTCGACCGCGATCTTGAGAGACGAGATTTCACACTGAACTGGCAAGATCGCTTCCAGGCCATACACCAGTTGAAAAGGTGTAAACCTGGTCGCATTCCTCACCGATGTCCGGTATGCCCACAAGGCCGAGTACGGGATCAGGTGCCAACTCCGTTTATGGACTCCAATCATCCTTTGCAGCATGTGCTTCTGGCCTTGTTGATTGCCTCAACTTGTCCGTTAGCTTGCGGATAATACGGAGTAGAGCTGTCATGGGACAGTCCTAATTTGGCAGCCAACTCAACCATCATGTGATTGCGAAAATGTGATCCATGATCTTTGATTATGGCCTGTGGAACGCCGAATCTGGAGACTACATGATTGAATAAGAAGAGGGCAGCCGTTTCGTCGCTGTTGTTTAATGTAGGCATCGCCTCGGCCCATTTGGTAAAATAGTCTACTGCAACTATGATATACCCATGCCCCCCGGCTGAGGTGGGGTTACATGTCATGAAATCTATGCCCCATTTGGAAAATGGCCCAACAACTACTGCTGGCTACAGAGGTGTGGGTGGTATTCTGGTTTTGCAATCGAAGATTTGACAGGCATGGCAACTTCTAACTGCGGTTATGCAATCTTTGAACATTGTTGGCCAGAAGTATCCTGCTCGTAAAATATTTTGTGTCGTAACATAACCAAATTGATGCCCCCCACACGCACCTGAATGACAATCATTCAGGAATTTTTCGGCCTCCTCATGGGTGAGGCACCTCCGCAGAACTGTATTGATACCACGACGGTAAAGCGTATCACCGACGATCACGTAGTCTTTTGCTTGGTATCGAATCCTTCGTTGTTCTGCGTGTGAGGTATTAGACCTATATGTTTAGGTTTGGAGATAGATTATTATATCTCCATACCACGGATTGCTTGAAGATATCAAAAACAAAGATTTGTCCACAATTGTTTCTTCGGATGTTGCATCGTTGGACGATGATGGGAGATCACATAGTAACTCCGCGAAAACCAAGGCTTTCTTTGATTTGGATTTTTTGAATTCCAGATCAAACTCTTGTAAAATCGTTATCCATTTTGAATATTTGCCCCCCAGCAACTATCGCGACAATATATAAGTCATGGGGTTGCAATCTGACAAAATGGTAGTTTTTGTAAAGAGGACGTAGTGTCGAAATCTCTGTATCGCTTGAACAGCTGCGAGAGCCAGCTTTTCAACCTAGGAGTACTTCATTTCTGTATCATTTAAGTTTCGGCTTAAATAATAAATTGGATGTTCAATTCCATCGTCTTCTTGAACTAAAACCATTGCTATGGTTGTATCTGCTGCAGCCAGATACAAGTTAAAGTCTTTTGACAATCAGGAGCATACATTAATGATGCTTTTATTAGGGATTCCTTTAAAGAATCAAAGGAAGCTTGTGCAACCTAATCCCAGATGAAGGGTACTTCTTTTTTCAACAGACGAGTATAACCTTTAGCAAGTTCGGCGTAATTTGGAATTAACCTCCTCAGAAAGTTTGCTTTCCCTTGGAGTTTCTGAATCTGAAGCAAATTTGAAGGTGGAGGAAAATCAATGATTGCCTAAACCTCACATGGGTTGAGACGAATCCTGTCCTTTGAGACCACAAAGCCAAGTAAACGACCAGAACTGACACAAAACACACATTTGTGCGGATTGAGTCATATCTTGTAGTGTCGACAACGTAGAAATATCACTCTCAAATGCTGCGGATGATCAGTCCGCTTTCGCAAATAAGCCGGAAGATCGTCGAGATATGGTTTAACGATGTTCTTGATGTCATGGAAGGCATAATTCATTTCCCTCTGAAATTTTGCCCCTGCGTTCTTTAAACCAAAGGGTAGCTTGTGATATGCGAATGTGCCCCACGGAAAAATAAATGCAGTCTTTGACTGGTCCTGTAGGTGGATATTTATTTCATTATACCCGGAAAATCCATCCATAAACGAAAAGATTTCACATCCGGCGCATTCATCAATTATCTGGTCAATGAAGGGTGTAGGGTAGTTGTCTTTCGGACAAGCTTGATTTACATCCCTATAATCGACACACACTCTAATCGTTCCTTGTTTTTTCATTACAGGAACAATATTCAATACCTAATCGGTTAGAGGAACCGGGTAAATAAAACCAGCATGGAGGAGTTTTTCAACTTCCGCCTTGATGGCAGTGGCTTTCTTGGGCTGCACCTGCTGGAGTCGTTGTCGTACTAGTTTGACACCTGGATACATCTTAATTTCATGTTCAACTATGCTCGAGTCAATGCCTGGCATTTCATCATATGACCAAGCAAAGACATCTCTAAACTCGCGAAAAAGAGCGTAATATACTTCCAGTTCTGAAGGAGAACAAGATTTGCCGACATGAATATTCTCTACAACATCTGTTTTGGTCGAGATATTTATGGCGATAGTCTCTTCAATATTGGACAGGTTTCGTTCGAAATCCACCGTATTTACAGTATTTGACAGAAAGTAAAAAACTGAGGGATGATCATGGTCACTGGAACTATCTTCCTTACAATCCAGAAGATGGAAACGATGGTGGTAATCTTCCCATGGTGCCCCATCAATCATCATTGACTGAACAATTCCTTCGTCTGTAGAATGTACTTGCGACCAAGGATCTGAAGGAGTGCCATATTCCTTAGACCTATCTATCCACACGCTTGATGAGCGTTGATTCGGGTTGGCCTCCCATGCCAAAAACATTGATTGCTACAATATTTCTATTGGGCTTGGAGGCAATACCTGGAGATGATCCAAGTTAATATCGTTTTCGGATATCTTTTGAATAGAAGATATCATATTGCAGGTTCCCACCATTGCCACTTCCGCCAAATTGTTTGGAGGCGGTAGGGCAAAAGTCCCCATTAATGTGGGGTCTTTTAGTAGTCCTACTCCAATATTTTGAAGTGAATGAGGGCTTCCATGGATCATCGGAATGCTTCACGTAACTTGTGAACTGTTAGGGAGAAAATTTTGTTGGTCGACGACCGTAATTCCTCCTTGGAAGGGAAATGCAACCTTCCTGAAGTACGTCAACACAACGGCAGCCATAGCATATATCCAGGGCCTTCCCAGTAGGATGTTATAATCGAGGTTTCTTTCAATAACTTCAACATCAATTTCTATTGTTTTGCCCCCCAGTTCGACTTGCAAGTTACTCAATATCCCATATGGGGTGTATGTTCGTCCATCAAATTCTTTTAATGTCGTCCACAATCGTGACAAGGGTGGAGATCCTAAGGTTTTCCAGCAACTCATCGACATAATACATGTAGATGCCCCCTCATCAATAATTGTTCGATGAACAGTTTTGTTAAGGGCTTTCACTTGAATAAGGAAAGCTAGCTGAGCTGGTAATTGAGGGTCATATCCTTTGTGATTAAAAGCCACAAGATTGGAATCCGTTGGGTCAATCCCACCTATCACTGACAATAAAGCATGCTTTTGGGAGGGGCAATTTTGCAGTACCTCAAGTGTCGACATAGCACACGACGATTGGGCCAGATCCTCCACTATATTATAATGTTGTGCTGCTCTGGCACGAGGATTAAACGTTGATTTGTGTACTGCTCCCTTTGGCGGTTTTATCGTTAGTTCAGGAGTGATGGGTGGCACAACTTCGGTTGAAGTTGTTGTCAAACTACTAGGTTGATAATTATCCTTGTTGTTCGACATCTGTGGATTCCCGTAATATTTATTCCTTGTCGATATCAAAGCATCATTTAGCTGCTTCGAAACAGACAACATTAGCACTTAGGACGGGGAAGCATTGTCGCTAGCAACCAGATTTGTTCCTGGGTTCAGAAACGGATCAGTCAATACTGCCAAGGTTTTTGAACTCTTGAAGAATTTTCTAAGCTCAGCTTTATATGGACACTCTCTCGTCCAATGATCCTCATCACATATAAAGCATGGATGACTTGGTTTCCTATCTCCAGAAGGGTTTGCAGAAGATTTTTCAGGAGATGACTTCTCCTATTTCTTCTTCTTCCCTTTCTTTTTCTTCTTGCCTCCTGGTTGGTTGGGTTCTTTTCCTTTGTCAGTCGACACGGCATTTACTTCCGAGGCGAGAAGTTCTTCATTTGCATTTTGACTTGAAACCGTACGGGCCTTCTTTGACGTAGCCTTTACAGTTTTCGTGCTAGTCATACCTATCACGCCATTGTCGGCATGAGAGTCTTCATTTTATTTAGGAGGGGGAGGAACGGAAAATTCCGGTCTAGGAGCATCAAGGATTTTATCGTAAAGCGTGCCAGACTGAGTATAGATCAAGTCTAGATATTGTGCACAAGCAATAACTTGCTCTTTAGTGACGACTCCTCCCTTTGCCACATCTTCTATAATAGAAGGTAATAATGACTTAATAAACCATTCAGCCAACAGCTGATCAGGAACATATGTTTTTACAATTCTACGACGACGTCGCCACTCATGAATATGATCGGATATGCGAGTGGCCATCGTTTGTTTGAAATTGGTAAGAAGCTCTGTTCCCGTTTCGTACCTTATGGGTAACTGAAAATGGGTTAAAAAGGTTGTCGCTAAGGTACTGAAGTTATCAAACGAAGCTCTAGGCAATTCGATATACCATTTTTCTGCTGGACCAATTAACGTTCGCTGAAAAAGGTGAAGCCTGATCAAATCATCATTGAGAGTGTTGGATGAACACCACAGATGAAAGGTCATCACATGATTCGACGGGTCTTCACCCAGATTTCCATTAAATTTAAGAATATCTGACGGAAGTTTGTGTGGAATCGCTGGCCACCAAGGGGCGTAAGCAATTGGATCGTTTGTTAGTCGATTTAGATCCGGTAACTCTAAAGTTGCCACGAAAAGCAACGGTTGATTCAGGCTCGGCGAAGTATACCCAGGATAAGATGGAATTTCCTGAGCAGTTGGCCTTTGCATACTAACATAATGCATTTGATGCTGGTAACTTTGGTAAAGTTGATGGGCATGACCATTATGATATGGTTGATGTTGACCGTTTTAAATGTACCGCTGCCCATTACTTGCAAAGACTCGTTGCTCAGATCCTTGGTACGCTTGTTGGAATTGCAGTTGTTGGTATTGTACCATCCATGGTTGTGAAGCCATGAGCTGTTGTCCAGTATTGACTGTTTGACCAAGATGAGGGGTAATGGTCCCCGTTTGAACTTGGGTCATTCCACTAGTCGGTGATTGTGGTTGCATCGCAGGGACAAGAGGTGGTTGTATTACGACCTGAGAAACCTGAGGTTGGCATACAATAGGCAACGCTTATACTTGCGACACCGTCATGATCGCCGACGTAGTGGGGATATTTGACACAGGTAAACTTTGTTGCATCGAGTATACAACTCTTGGTTGTTGAGGCAGTATTGGCACCCAACCACTAGATGTAATTCCAGCATACCCTGAATTCTGTTGTGAACTCTCATATGGTTGTTCTCCCGGAGGAGACAATGAAAGGGTATACTACCCTCCATACAACGATAACCCAGTGCTTAAAGGAATGATTTGCCTTTGGGGATTGGATTGCCCAAATTGACACTGCGAAGAATCAATTTGTTGAGACTCAACATAAGAGATTCCAGATATTATTCCAGAAGAACAAACGGGAACAGTCCATACTGTCGAAACAGCCCCTGGATGGACTCCATCTAGCGATTGAGAGCTAGTTGGGACAGATGGTACGCCGGCGAACATTGTCGGAGTAGCAGCAGGAATTTTTGCCGTTGCTGTGTTGGATGACATAGTCCTAGATGTCGACGGTTGTTCAGAAATATTTAGTCTATCCAAAAGATTCCTCAGCGATTCTTCAGGAACTTCTGATGGCGGGAGACCAACTTCTGATGAAGAAGGATATAGGGTGATCCCAGCTCCAAATTGCGATGGAGCGTTAGATGGAGGATCCTTCACAATCTCTTCTATGGCAATCAATCCAGGTGGAAGAGGTAGACCGTCAGGTCCGTAAAATATTTTTGGTGTCGAAGAAGGTATAGGTTCTGCAGCGACTGATGTTTGGGGAGTAACACCTTCCGAATCCGCTGTAGATGGAGCCGGTTCGGGAATAGAAGTGTTTACTGTCACACTAGGATCAGTTGTAATGTCCTTTTGTGGCTGCGGAATTTTTTCTGTAGAGGCAGGGATACCAGAAATGTTCAGAGTAACCGGAGTCTCTGAGGATGTCGGAGTACTTGCTCCAACCAAACTAGGGGACTTCGATTCGGTCAAACGAGTTCGCTTCGTCCAAAATAGTTTTGTTTCCGGAGTCAACGACGGTTGACTCGTAAGCCTCCGCGAACGACAGGGTTTTGATTGACTTTCTTCCACGATTGCGGATTACTCGATCAACTCAAAATAAAAGGGGAAAATGATTCCGAATTTAATGAATTTTAGACGCTTTGACCCAACTTGTTTTTTCAATTTTTAAGAGTCGAAAAAAAACAAAAGATGACTCTAGTCGCCTTCGATTTTTAATGAGCCTGAAGTGGCAAGTGCTCAGATGCACCTTTTCCTTTAAGGAGTCTGAAAAGGAACGAAAGGGACTACTCTGAAAGTCTAGACAGAGGGATGACCAAACCAATCACAAAACTGCATAATACTTTTTATGGTACGACAACGAATCTTCCTGAATGTTGTGTTCAGTGCATTGCGATCGATAGGGCGGTAGACATGGCTTCCTAAGGATAAAGGATATAGTCTATTGTGGTCTCCCAATATATACTCGATGGTACGTGGGAGCACAAGTCCGTACTGGCACTTGTCGTCTCAAAGAGGAAGGAATCACCCAACCACCAAATGAAAGCGATAGTTACCAGGCTTTACGACGCCGGAATATTGTCTCTAGCCTAGACTTATTTTTGTTGTGTGTTAGCTTCCAAAGAGTTTTAATGTTCACTGAATTTATTTTACAGTTGATCTTGCTTAAAGAAATTTGCCTTTCAGGTTCACCACGTGATGTAAGATATATAATTCCTAAAATGCAATCTAAGATGATAAACAATCGTTTAATCTTCTTTTGCAATGAAAATCCTAGCTACTAAGGAAAGAGAAATGAGATTCTTTCAACATAGAGCACAGAGCACACACTAGATGCACTATCCTAAATCAAACCGACAAGCAGTCTAAATGCAAATGCACATGCATGTATTTGTTTTCTGCTTTCTTAATGTGTGAATGACAAAGAATGCTGAATACAAATCTGAATTATCTTTTCAAAGCGACAATACTAACAAATTTATTTTCAAAACGAAAGGAAGATAATGACGACACTTTGCGATTTCGAATTGAAAATTGTTTTCGACGCTTGAAAAACTACTAATTCAAATCAAATACAAGAGTAAAAATATAATCAACCATCAAGACAATAGGATTCTTTTCTACGACTAAAAACGACACTTGCGACACTTTCAAATCAAGAAACGATAGTTCGATTATGTTACTTCTTTGTAAAAGAGAACTGAAAATGGCGCACAATAAACAAAAACATTTACAACTCTTTGCACAATGGAGGCGAAATGATGGAAAGGAAGGGGGTTTCCACAGTGGTATACTGATCACAGACAGCAAAACTCCTTAATAGAGTTGAAGAGAGTGAAGAAAAACCAAAGTCTGAATGCAAAATTAGCCTTTTCTAATCATCGCACCTGTTACACAGGGAAACAGGGATGCATCCCACCTACTGCACACAGGAGGTGCAATGCATCCAGATTTCCTTGAAGAGAGGGTGCAATGGTACCAGAACGAGACTTTAACTTGATTCTTGATCACATTTTGCAGCGCAGTTCAGGGATTTACGTCGAGCAAGTGATGTTCAGTAAATATAAATCACAGGGCTTGATCTAATGAGGTTACTGGAGCCACCACCAGGGCAATTAGAATGTTTGCAAATCGATTGTTCAGTTTATAAACAAAACCTGGAGATAGACTGAAGCAACATTGATCTCTACTTTGCACTTGCCATAGCAAATGCAGTCGAAGGCTAGTTGGCTTGACTTCACGGCCTCCGTCTGTAAGTTTATAAAAAACAAAATATAGACAAGAAAACAAGCTATTCGCTCCCCAGCGGAGTCGCCATTTTGTTATCGGGAAATCTAGTGTCCACTCGAAGCTGCTAGTCCCACTAAGACGGGTAGCTATCTTAGAAACAAACAAACCAAAACTACTTTCACTTTCCTTTATGAGAAGTAGATAAGAGGGGAACAAAGGACAGCAACCTCAGTCTTGCGCTTGGTTCCTTGGTTGGTTCCTCTCCCTTCTGACAGATCTTTGCCGCTCCTTCTTCGATTACCCAGCTTCAAAGAGCACCTGTGGAATCAAAGCAGCATAATACTATCGAAAAACAGAGATCTACAATCATAAACAATATAGGACCAGATATATATTGACCACACAAATGCATATATCATCAAACATACAAGAATGTGGAGGAAGACTTGAATAGCTTTATTAATATCAATAATAGCAAAGAGGATTACAACCCATTGTTCTGACCCAGCGTCGTCCTCCCAGCATGAAAGCCCTTCTTCACCTCATGAAAATCTTAGATCACCCAACACTATGATATAGCACCAGGAAACCAACAGCACTTCCTTACAAGATACAAAATTCCAGCCTCTGGATCTTTGTGATGAGGGATCCATATATAGATGTTTGCAAGGGGGTGAGTCAGCTTCTGGGATTTTGATTAGTGTCCTCTCTCTGATAGTTCTTGATTCCACTTGGAGATTGATGATCTCTTACTCATCCCTGGGCGAATTCAGAGAGGCAAGTGCCACAGGAGAAGTTTCTAGAAGATTCCATGATCATCCACCTTGCAAACTGTCTCTGCCATTTGTCTACTCTCGCCCATCGCACCCTACAGAAGGGTTTTCCAGTATGCATCGCACTTTTTACACTGAGTAGGTGAGATGCATTGCACCCTCTGCAATGGGCAGTCTGTATGGTCCAGTTTTGACCAGTTCTGAGCAGTTTTCTGTGGAGAACTTCTGGGAGATGATGTAATCAACTGACCTTGTTCCTTTAGGGCATGAAGCAACACTTTTAGGGACTTAGAAGCCCTTGGTTTATGGACATATATGATTGGGGTTGCAGTGCCCAAAAATGTCTATAACACTTCTATTTTGAACATACACAGCAGTCTTTGTTGCTTCACCCCATAGGAATTTCGGTAGATCTTGGTCATGAATCATAGCTTTGACAGTTTCTTCTATGGCTCTGTTCTTTCGTTCAGCTACCCCATTCATCTCAGGATTATATGGAACTATAAGCTCCCTCTTGCTTTCAGAAATGTGCCTGAGAGTGAGGAGAATAAACCATCATCTTTTGTAGATCTTTCAAATTTGTAGATTAGATAAACCCATAAAAGAAATATTTATTTATATAAACCATTTTATTATACTCATTTGTATTAGTTTGTCTCTGGCCAAATTTTTGGTTGTTTATCCATAGTTTAACATTAAGAATTCAATTTTTGTTATTTTCTATTATTATTTAAATTTATTATTGTTAGGGTGATTTATTGACGTTGATTATGAGTGTTAGTAACTTCCATTTGTTTTTGAGTTTGTTTAGTAGCTACCATTTTTATGAGTTACTAAATTTTTTGTTTTTATTTATTATATTTAATTTTTTATCTTCTCTATTGTTTCATTTTCATGAATTATAATTTTTTCTTTATATTTCAATTTAAAATAACTTTAATTATAATGAAAATATAATTTAATAAATTTAACCATAAAATTATATATTATAAAAAATAACATATATATTAACTAATGATAAATAATATTAACTTGATTTTAATTTTTAGTGATAACATTTAATAATAAAAAATTTACAATAATTTATTTTGTTTATTAAGCAAAGTGTTATGTATAAAAATTATATAATAAAATTTTCTTTGGAAAATTTTAATTTTTATTAATTTTTAAGTGTAATAAATTATACTTAAAATATTAAGTAATATTAAATAAAAAAAATATAAATATATTTCAAAAGAAAAAGAGAAAATGAAAAATGAAGTTGAATATTTCCTTTCATTCCATCGAAAAAGAAGAACATAAGAAAGATAATAATAATTCAAATAAATCACAAGTAATTATCAACAAGAGAAAAGATTTTTGCCCTTCCGATTTTCTAACATAATTTACATTCATGTTCCAAAGGAGAAGAGAATGAAGCTTGAGCCCTCCAATTTGAAGGGTATTCATTATTCAAGTTGGCTACAATGAATCATCTAAGGCTTACAAGATCTACACTCAATCTCAAAAGAGGATAGTAAACCAGGTTGTGAAGGTTGACAGATACATGATCTTTTAGGTCCTAGGAGCTTCCAGTAGTGATTGAGGAGGGAACAACACATGTGTCCCCACCTGTTAATCGACAAGTCAAGGAGTTTAGGTTTTAGGTCAAACACAGGTTCTAGTATAGATACAAAGACACTGCAAGAAGCATAGAAGTAGGTTGATGCTCTAAAGACTTTTTTCTATGTAAGTCATCCTCCTAAGAAATTTCCCAATGACTTTGCATGAATTTTTTCCATCATTGATGTAGAGCCTTTCAATTATGACAAGGTAGCAGGTACTACAAGATGCCATGGTGGAGTACAACTCCATCATGAAAAATGATGTGTGGGAGATTGTTCTTTGACCAAAGAGGAAATTAGTTATTGATTCCATGTGATTGTGTGGGATATTGTTCTTCAATGAGAGGGGAAATCCCTTGTTGATTCTAGGTGATTGCAAAAAGAGAAGAATGTAATTGATGGCATCATAGAGAAATATAAGGCTCAATTCATAGTGAGAGGATTCTACAAGAGAATGGGACTTGAATATGAAGGAACCTTTGCTCAAGTTGCTAGGCATATTTCTATCAAGACTATTATGTCTTTAGCATCAGTTTTGTATTGTGTGTAATATCAGATGGATGTAAATACAACCTTCCTCAAATGTGTGATTGGGAATAAGTATACATTAAGAAAGAGACCCAGTGCACAGGTTGAAGAAAGTATTTCACACACTAAAGCATGCACTGCATGCATGGGACTCCAAGATTAATGAGAACCTATTAGGTTTGTGCTTTCACTGAAACATCTGTAGCAAATTCCAATCTTTATTATTTATCTAGTAGATCTAATTAGCTTGTGTTTACAGGTGTAGTAGGATACAAATGAGATTTTCCCTAGGCAGGGAAGTACATGGTTGACATTCTATAAAGAAATTTTGGATGATGGATTGTAAACCCTTGGCCATTCCTATGGTACCAAATCTAAGGATGCATGCTAAATTAGATTCAAATTTGGTAGATTATTTCTTGTATAGACGATTGATTGGATCTTTAATGTATTTGGTTTTTATCACTGCTGATATAAGTTTTGCAGTGAAAACTTTGAGCCAATATATGGTTGAACGAAGGAAGATTCACCAGGGAATTGTAAAACATGTGCCCCAATACTTGAAGGGCAAAATACATGGGTTTGTTATTTATGAGTAAGCAAGGATGCAGAGGACGAGAAGAATACCTCATGTTGTTGTTTTAATGTGGGTCCAGGAGTGATATATTGGTTTAGCAAGAAGCAAGCATAACTAGCACTGACTACAGCAGAGACCAAGTATATGGTAGTCAGCGTTGCTACTTGTGAAGTCATTTGGGCTTGCAAGTTGATAGTAGAGCAGATAGCTTTCTATGTTATGCTATGATAGTCATAATTGTATCAGATCCTCTGAGAGTCTAGTAATTTGTGACCGTTCCAAGCAAATTAACATCGGGTACCACTAACTCTGGGTTGGGGTTCAAAAGGAAGCAGCGGCTCTAGAGTATATTCAGACAAAACAATCAGTTGTGGATATCTTGCCTAAGCTCCTGAAATGGGAGAAGTTTCAGATGTTAAGGGAGAGATTGGGCTTGGTGGAGAACGCTTTCCTAGCTAAGACGAAAATGTTAGACTTTTTTACTAGTGGTAGCTCAATCAATCTTCTTCATAGTACCAGGGAAAACTCAGTCAACAGGTACAGTGGTGTGAAGATGCACTCATGATTTTCCAATCAACGCTTTGGCAATTTGAGGGTGCAACAGAGAAAGTGGAGGATTGATGCAGTTATGTAAGGATGAGTTAGGAGGGCACACATGCATATGTAAATCTATAGTTCAATCTCTATTCCATTCTCTAGTTCATACTCAATTTAGTTCAATTTTAGATATGTTGAATTCTAGTTTAGGTGCAACTTCCCGATTTAGAACATAGAGCTTGCATGAGAAGTTTTCCTATTCTAGGAATGGAACAGATCCCAAGGAGACCATGTAGCAATTTGATATTCAGTTCTAGATTTCAGTGCATGCACACATTGACTCTGTCATATTCAGTTGGCAAACTATTCTTGGCATCAGTTTGCATGCATGAGGACACACTACTCAAGGAGCTCAAGGTTATGATTTTGATGCTATGCCCTAGGGCACATCACCTGTTGACTAGATATATTGTATACTCCCTCTTCTTCCTATTATATAAAGGAGATGTAATATCCCTAAGGAAATTTTATAATGATAAACAAAGCATGCATAGCAAAAAAAACCCACAAAAATCAGACACAAATCAGACACCATGAAATAAGCCAAAAATTACGCTACTCTGAGCCATTTTATTATAAAAGTATGGGGCTACAATAGATGCTTGGAAAGTGTGCACCTGGGCTTGCCCAAGGAAAGCTAGTAAAGCCCAAGTGATGAAAGCAAGTGCCCCACTACTGCGTAGTTGTCCTCTCTATGGCTCTGTGCTGACCCCCCAAAAAATTGAACTACTCATGAAGAATGGTTGATTTGACCCCTTTCCAGTGCATAGAAAATTCCAGGAAATTAAACCCTGGTCTCTCCAATAACCCACCAAAGCCCAAAAAGAGTTTGGCCAAATGTTGACCTGGGAATTTCAACCCAATTTCCCCTCACTCCACTATCTACTGGGTATTTCAACCCACCTGTAAATGTCATTGCTGAAGGTCCCCAAAATGGCTGCAATACTCAGCAAATGTCCCTTCGAAATGGTCCCACAAGCTACAACCCTCAATCCTTATCTTCCCTAACTCCCACGTGTGGCACGAAGCGCAGGCCCACGTAATCCCTGGTACAAATGGCTTGGACTCTGCAAGCTCCCATTAATTGGGACCCTGAAAGTACTCCAAATCCCCAGCAAATGAAGGCCCTAGGCTATCCCTGAAAGCCCAACAAAATCCCTGCTCTACAACTAACTCCTCCAGGAGCAGCATATTCCTCTTCTGCATCCCACCTACTCCCCAATGCCATGAATTCACAGGATAAACTCCCCGAACATATTTGAAATGATGCAAAACACCTCCAAGGGTTGGCACTCTAAGTCCACCGAAGGTAGGGTGAGATTCTCACCTGAAAATATCGTGTGCTCAATAGCACATGCAGACTTGGCTCTCAACTCAAGTGTGCTAGTCAAGGGTGAATGTTCAAATGATCAAAGATCCCCAAGAATGAGCGCATCCTCCTATTTTGTCATTGAGCCTCCAATTTCCCCCATGTGGGACCCATCCATCAATTGTTTCACTTTTCCCTCCAATAGTGTGTATTTCCAAGAGGAGAGCATATTCCCTTTTGGGGGTGGCCCCCACCGTCCACTAGCCATATGATTTTCTCCTATGTTGGGCCCTTACCTTAGCTCAAAACTCCAAGTGGGGTCCCGTAACCCACTTTTCCTAAGTATCAGTCCAAAATATGACAAAATGACAAAATTGATATTTCCCCTTAAAAATATTGCTAAGTGGGAATATCACAGTCCTCCCCGCCAAAATGTTGCTTGCTTGTCCTCAAGCAACTGCAATGTTGGATGCTAAAGAATCTGCTCACCCTCCCAAGTGGCCTCCTCAGGTAGGTTCTTCCACCTGACCAGAAATTCCCTAATGATCATGTTCCTCAACCTCCTCTCTATGTTGTCCAAGATGGCCTCGGGCTCTAAAACCAGATGCCCATCATCATCTAATGGAGGTAGCTCCGGAATTGTTGTCACCTGTTGGCCTAGTACCTTATTGAGGCATGATACATGGAAGACATTGTGCACTTGACTATCGGGTGGAAGCTCTAACTCGTAGGCCACCTCACTAACCCTCTTTGTGACTCAATAAGGCCCATAAAATTGTGGTTGCAGCTTCTCGACCCCCTTTTGCTTCAGTGTGGACTATCGATAGGGTTGGAGGCGCGAAAAGACTAGGTCCCCAACCTCAAAGTGCCTCTCTACCCTCTATCTGTCCGCATACATCTTCTGTTGGTTTTGTGTTGTCTGTAAGTTATTCTTGAGAGCCTTGAGAATGTCTTGGCTCTCTTGAATCCAATCTTTGGCCCTTCGGGCCCGGATGTCTCCAAAAACAATGCCAGCGAAAGATAAAGCATCATAACCATATAGAGCGCAGAAAGGTGACATATCGATGGACATGCGATAGGTCGCATTGTAGCAATACTCCCCCAAGTGTAGCCATCTCAGCCATGCTCGTGGCTACCCTGTCACGTAGTTCTGCAAGTAACCCTCCAGCCACTTGTTGACAATCTCAGTCTGCCCTTCGGTCTAGGGGTGGTAACTGGTGTTGGGTGTAAGATTTGTACCCACTAGCCTGAAAATCTCCTATCAGATAGCCGCCATGAAGTGGTTATCCCTGTCACTAATTATGGTCTTGGTAAGACCATGCAACCGGAAAACTTCCTTGAAGAACAACTCTGCTCTGTGAAGCAAAGTACCTGGTGGGGATAGCGAAGAAGTGGGCATACTTCGTCAATCTGTCCATCACCACATAGATGCAATCACGGCCCTGCACCATCAGAAGGTTTGTGATGAAGTCCATCGAGATGCTCTCCCATTTCCCCTTCAGAATAGGAAGCGGCTGCAACAACCCTGTCGGATGAGTCAACTCCCCCTTGTTCCTCTGGCAAGCCTCACACTCATGTGCATGCTTCATCATGTCCCCCTCGAGGCCTTTCCATGAGGAACACCCCTATCTTATAAGTCTACAAGAACCCCTGGTGTCCTAACAATGGTGAATCATGGGCTGTGGGGAGGATTTTCTCCTTCAACTGAGATCCATGAATCAAATAGATGTGCCCCTTGTAATAAATAACATCTTCCATCACGCGGTAGCGCTCATCCCCATAAGTGCCCTCCAAGATCTCACACGCCTGACAATCCTTGGAGTACTCCACTAGTAGTTGTGCTTTCCAATCATGACAAATGCTCATGAGGGAAAGTGTTGTGGGCCTCCTAGATAGGGCATCTGCCACCACAATGTGCTTGCCCTTGATATACTCTATATCAAAAGTGTAGGCCTGAACTCTGCTGACCCACTTCTGCTGCTTTTCATTGAGGTCCTTCTGCCCTAAAAAGTGGTGAAGACTGTTGTGGTTAGTCTTCACTCTAAACCTGTTGCCCACTAAGCACTGCCAGAATTTGGCCAATGCATGCATAATGGCCAACACCTCCTTGTCGTAGATGGAATACGACCTCTCATGTGTAAGGATTTTTCGACTCTCAAAAGTGATGGGATGGTCATCCTGTGACAACACTGCACCAACACCTGCACCTGATGCATCACACTCCAAGGTGAATGGCCGAGTGACATCGAGGAGGGTTAACACCGGGCAACTGATCATCACCTCCTTGAGGTGTTCAAACATTGTTTGTGCCCTCTCTATGTACATGAAGACCCCCTTCTTAGTCAAATATGTGAGGTGAACTACTAGCTATGAGAAGACTTTTACGAACTTCCTATAATAGGTGCATATGCCCATGAAGCCCCTTAACTCAGTCACATTCCAGGGTATTGGCCAATCTCGGATGGCCCTAATCTTCTCCTCATGCACCCTCATGCCATCCTCCCCAATAATATGCCCCAAATAGAGCATCTTTGTCAACTCGAACTCACACTTGGACAACTTAGCATAGAACTGTTTCTCTTCTAAAATATGCAACACCACCTCCAAGTGTTGTAAATGCTCCTCCCAAGTCTTGCTATAGATCAGAATGTCATCAAAGAATCGCAGTAAAAACTTCCGCAACTTCCTGTGGAACACATGGTTCATGTAGGACTAGAAAGTGGTTGGTGTGTTGGTTAGCCCGAAAGGCATAACCAAAAACTCAAAGTTCCCATAGTGACATATGAAGGTCATCTTGGGGACATCATGATCCCTCACTCGGATCTGGTAGTACCCTGAGCGCAAGTCTAACTTGGAGAAGTACTTGGCTCCTCTCAGCTCATCTATGCATGGAATGGGGTAGCAGTTCTTTAGAGTCTTTTTTGCCCGGTAATCTATGCACATGCATAATGTCACATCCTTCTTCTTCGCCAGGACAACTGATGAAGCAAAGGGGCTAGAGCTAAGCCTAATGTGCCCAAGTGTTAGTAGCTCATGAATGGCTCGCTCAATCTCATCTCTGTAGGCCTTTGGATGTCTATATGGAGTAGTAATAACGGCCTGTGCCCCGGGCTCTAGCTCAATCGTGTGCTCAAACCCCTTGTCAGATGGTTACACTGGTGGTATGTCCCCAAACACTACCGGGTACCTGTCTAGGATGGCCTGTATGTCAAGGTGTGGTGGCTTGGTTGAACCCCAACCTTAGAAATCCTTAACTCCACCAACTCAATGTCACCATGCCTCAAGTCAGCCTCCATCCTATGTGTTGATACTATCTGTGGAAGGTAAGAATGCATGCCCCAAAGAACAACTAATTTTCCATCTGGCCCTGTAAACTCCATCTCCAACTTCCTCTAATCAATAGTGACTCGACCAAGAGAATAGAGCCATTGGACACCCATCACCACATTAGTGTCTAGTACATCCACCACGAAGAAATGATCTGTCACTGCATGGTTCCCCATGGTCATTGTCAAAGCGGGAACACATTGCTTACATTGCATGGTCCAATCCCCCAGCACAAGGACTGAGAATCCCTCAAACTCCTCGGTCGTGATACCCCTCCTTTGAACCATCTATGCATTGATGAAATTGTGGGTGGCCCCATTGTCCACTAAAACTGAGACACGCCCCTGCACAGTGTGCCTGATACTCAACGTCAAAAATTTGGGTACCCCACGTAAGGATGCAAGGACCCCTCCTGTTGGTGCGAAAGGGGCTCCGCCTGGTGGTCGTGATGGTGGTAGTCCCTTCTCCACATGTGTCAAGTTGTCATCTCCACCTACCTCCAACTCTACATCGTCCTTCTTATCACTGTCAAAGAAGACCTCAATGTAATGGGCCTTGCCCGTTGTGCATCTATGGCCTGGTGCCCAAGGTTCCTGACAGGTGAAGCATAACTTCCTCCTCTAGAGGTCTCTCCGGGTCTCCTCATCCAACTATCCACACCCCTAGTTAGCTCTCAGTGGTGGAGCCCTAGTGTCTCTCCCCCTCTGCTGGAACACTTATATGGACAGTATTTGCGTTTTGGCCCCGGGTAGAGCATTCTGCAAGTCCCAGGCTCTACCAACTGTGTTCAGCAAAGTGGTGGGCTTGTTGGACCTCACCAAACCCCTCAGCGGCTCTGCTAACCCCTCAAAGAACATGAAAACCCTCCTAGCCTCTGATAAATCAAGCACCATCACTGACAATATCATAAACTCGAAGATATATGCCACAGCACTCACTGTCTGCTTGAGTCGTGTCAGCTCTCCAAAGTGCTCCTCTGGATCTCTCCTCTCAAAATGCTCCAATACCCTCCGGGTGAAATCCTAATAGCCCATGACCCCTGCATGTCCCATGGTGATTAGCCCATGGAACCACCAATCACGGGCTTCCCCCTCTAAGTGCAATGTGGGAATTTTGATTGCCTTCGTCTCAATCATCTGGTTGAGCTAGAAGTAAACATCTAACTTCTCAACCCATGCTTGGGTTGATCTCTTGGGTGAGCCATCAAAAGTTGGGAGGAATCATCTCCCCATCATACACTACAGGTTTGTGCCATGTGTGTAGCCTCCACCGCTCTGCCCCCTGCTCCTATTGTTACTCTTAAGCTGGGAGAAGTCCTTGAATGTGATGGCCTCTCCGAAATCAGGGCTCTCCGAAATCAAGCCCACAGGATTGATACTCAACAAAATAGTCCCCCATGGGCATCTCCTCCTACCCTTGTAGCCCTCCAGCACCAGATGCTAGAAATGTGGGGATGGTAGACCCGGGCGATGTGTTGGAAATAAGTGGTGTGTTGGGTGGATTTGTTGCCTGATGGTGTGAAGTGCCTGAGCCTTCACCCAAATGGATTTCTCCCTTAATCCCTTTTGCCTTGTTGTTGCTACAATTCTGTTGTCGCGACTCATCAATGCCCTTAGACAGATCGTTGATGGCCTTCAAAAGATGTTGGGCAAACTCCTCTTCTTTACTCATCTTGTCTCCCCCCCATTGTCCCCCATGTTTGGCCTCAACCTCCAGTTCAACGGTCACTGGATCAAGTGTGAATTTTAGCTGCCTTTCCCTACTTCTATACTTGTGCC
Source organism: Pinus taeda (assembly GCA_000404065.3). Taxonomy (NCBI): domain Eukaryota; kingdom Viridiplantae; phylum Streptophyta; class Pinopsida; order Pinales; family Pinaceae; genus Pinus; species Pinus taeda. Next base: position 60,691 of record APFE030149877.1, on the reverse strand, counting down.
TCCTGTAAGTGACGTTCTGCTTATCCTCTGGTGTCATAGGCTATGCTGCTCCCACAGGTTGTGCCAAGACTATGAGCTCTAATACCACTGTAATATCCCTAAGGAAACTTTTTTATGATAAACAAAGCATGCATAGCAAAAATACCCACAAAAATCACACACAAATCAGAGACCATGGAATAAGCCAAAAATTGTGTTGCTGTGAGCCATTTTATTATAAAAGTATGGGGTTGCAACAGATGCTTGGAAAGTGTGCACCTGGGCTTGCCCAAGGCAAGCTAGCAAAGCCCAAGTGATGAAATCAAGTGCCCCACTTCTGCGTAGCTGTCCTCTCTATGGCCCTGTGCTGATCCCCTAGAAAACTAACCCCCTTACGGTGTATAGAAAATTCCGGGAAATTAACCCAAGTCTCTCCTCCAATAACCCACCAAACCCCAGAAAGGGTTTGACCAAATGCTAACCCCGAAATTTCGGCTCAATTTCCCCACTCCACTATTTGTTGGGTATTTCGACCCACCTGTGAATGTCACTGCTGAAGGTCCCCAAAATGGTTGCAATACGAAGATAATGTCCCTCCGAAATGATCCCACAAGGTACAGCCCTCAATCCTTCTCTTCCCCAACTCCCACGTGTCGCATGAAGTACCACTGCGCATGCCCACACAGTCCTTGGTATGAATGGCTTGGTCTTTGCAAGCTCCCACAAATTGGGGCCCCGAAAGTACTCCAAATCCCCAGCGAATGAAGGCCCCAAGTTGTCCCTGGATGCCCAACAAAATCCCTGCTCTATAACAAACTCCCAAGAGCAGCGTATTCCTCTTCTGCGTCCCACCTGTTCCCCAACTCCATGAATTCACTGGATAAACTCCCCGGACAGATCTGAAAGAATGCAAAACACCTCCAAGGGCTAGCACTCTAAGCCCACCAAACGTAGGGTGAGATTCTCACCTGAAAATCTCGTGTGTTCAACAACACTTGCAAAGTTGGCTCTCATCTCAAGCATGCTAGTCAAGGGTGAATGTTCAAATGATCAAAGATCCCCAAGAGTGAGTGCCTCCTATTTTAACATTGAGCCTCCAATTTCCCCCATGTGGGATCCATCCATCGATTTCCTCACTTTTCCCTCCAAGAGTGCGTATTGCCAAGAGGAGAGTGTATTCCCTTTTGGGCTCCAAGAGTGCGTATTGCCAAGAGGAGAGTGTATTCCCTTTTGGGGGTGGCCCCCACTGTCCACTAACCATCCAATTTTCTCCTTTTCTCCTATGTTGGACCCTTACCTTAGCTAAAAACTCCAAGTGGGGTCCCGCAACCCACTTTTCCTAAGTATTAGTCCAAAATATGACAAAAATGACAAAATTGATATTTCCCTTTAGCAATACTGCTAAGTGGGAATAACACAGGAGATGCACGGTGCACCATTGTGTTGGTTAGAAAGTTTTAGTTTTGAGCTATTGCGGTACATTCAGTAGAAAATAGATGTAGTCAAGAGATCAGATCTGGTATTTGCTGTTCAAATTTTCAGCATGTATGTTTCTAGATTACCATAATAAGATTTCTATTTCAATCAAAGCTTTTAAGTTTTCAGCTACCTCTTATTTAGGTCAATCGTTATAAGGGCAGAATCTGCTTACCATGGTCTGAAAATTAACAAAGGACAGCAAAAGCCCTTGGCTGTGGCATTCAATAATCACACACAGTTAATGCTACATTCTTTGATGTTTTATACAAAGAAATAGCTGTTTAAAACCAGCTTTCCCTGAGGTTGATGAGTGTGACTGTCCAGAAGCCAAGGTAATAATCATGTTACGCAAAATAAAGGAAGCAAAACCATGGTTATAATCACAATATACTTCACACCTAATGCCATGTGACTGTTAATTCTGAATGATTCCGGCAGTGTAACCAGACTTATCACCAAAATTATAGATTGTTTTCCCCTTATCATGTGCCCACCGTTATATTTTGACAAGGAGATTGTTACAGGTAAAAGAAGAATTTTTAGTTCTAGCCCTTTCTACAGCTATGTTTAGAATTTTCCAATCTCACACAAGATCAATTTCCATTTTATATTAAACATATATTCATGAGTAAGTTGATGCCTGTAAATTGAAATCAAATGAAAATGAAATGCCAAAAAAGAAACCAAGGAAGCTGGAACTTATCAGAATATTTAATTGATCATTTGTTGGAAATCACAATAGAGAACATTAAAGATTTAGGTGACACAAGTATTTGGAAATATCCTTTTTTGGACTTCCTAAAACGAATGTTTAGACTTGTTGCCAAGATAAAATTTCATAAAAGGGGTTTGGATTCCTGATTAGGTCAATCCTATCTCTAGTCGTTACAGTTATTTGCCAGCAGTAGCTCCAACACTCATGTCAAACTTTGGTGGCTTTTGTTAGGCATGCATTTTCTTGTTTATGTCCAAGTTGAATGCACCTAGAAATCCCATAGCTCACTACATTTAAATTGATTTCAAAACCTCTTCTAGAACCAATGCCCATTGTGTCCAGTGAGAACATCCCTGCAGAGATTGTCAAAGAAGCCCCAGATTATTGGAGAGAGTTTTCTTCATATAGAAATGAAACTAGTAGGAAATTTAAGGAAGTATTAAGACATTGTGTCTGAAGGAAGAGAAGATATAATTCAAACCTGGCAAAAGACTGAAAATGGATCCCTCAAAGGTCCATCACATGAGAGCTCGCTTGTACTTCCATCTATGAATGTGCCATCTGCAAAGACTACCTGAGAAAAAGCACTAGAGCTAAAATACTGAGGTATTGCAGCTTTCACACCCTCAAATTCCTCAAAAACTAATTTCTGGTATAAATGAGTGCACCTCTGATGCATATCCAGGGGTTGAACCAGCTACAGGCCTGATGTAGGATCCCACAGGAGAACATCTTTGGACAGCCCCACAGAATGCCAAGAGGCATTCACGGCTTCCCAACTGAACTGCCTGGATCATACCTTAAAGTCGAGATGAATGGCAACAAAGTTTTGTTACAAAACTCCTAAATGCATGAAGCAGGAAACTGAGAATTACCTGTATAATATCATGACGAGGCACTCGAGGGAGAGGCTGCACTGGATAACCTTGTGCTGCCATAACATCAGCAACAAGAAGACTCCCCTGGTTCCACAAAGAAAAGCAAGTATATTATCTGCCCCATTAATAGTGGAATTTAAGAATGCTTGAATATTCATCAACTTCAGATGTTAGTTTCTTAAATCTACCTTGATTGATTCCCCAACCATTTGAGGAGATATATATAAGCCCTGAAAGAGCATACGCATTACATCACCCGGGGTTGCTCCAGAGTCCACACCTATGCCTGGGGCTGAAAGTCGAGTTGCTGCTGCATTGACCCATTGTTCCTTCCCAGCCACATAGCCACCACAAGGTGCAATAGTACCTCCTGGATTCTTGATCAGACTTCCTGCAATGAGATCTGCACCCTGGTATAGACCAAATGAACATGTTTAAAGAGTCAGCTTACCTCTACTGACTGATGTGAATGATTGAAGCGACACAAAAACTGAAAAAATCTAATTGATGCATCCTGTATTGGTAGATATGCAGCTCAATAGTGTCCACATGCTTCCTTACAGTCAAATGGTGAGCAAAGCAAAAACATAAATTACCCACCACAGCAGTTGGTTCAGTGCTCTCAACAAATTCACCATAGCAGTTGTCGACCAAGATCACACACTCCTGACTCTGACACTGCCAGAAGTACCTTGTCAAAATCAGCAAGCCTGAACAGAGTTATAAAGAAAGCACTTGTATTTCCCTATAATGATTAGCTACACCTGTAAAAAAATATCGAAGTTGTTAATCCAGTGCTTAGAGACAAACCTTGATAATTTCTATTGCCCTCTTGATATCAGATATGCTTAGGCTTCGCCGCCATGCATAACCACAAGACCGCTGTATCAGAGCACATTTTGTTTGTGACTTCACTGCCGTCACAAGTGCTTCCAAATCTATCCCACCATCCTCTGCTAGCTGAAATGTATAAAAGATTTGCAAATCAAAAAGAAAACACAGAAGCTGAAACCCAAGTCTGCAATTTCAAAAAGATGACCGTTTCCTGTCCTTTCTGATGATAGGACTAACAGAATATGCCCCAAAACTTAATTACCGGCAGTTCCCTATATGAAACTCCAAACTCCTTCAAAGATCCATGTCCAGGAGTATTTCGTATTCCAATGACTTCTTCTAGTGTGTCATACGGAGCACCTGCTACAGCCAAAAGCTGAAAATCAAGTTAGATAAAATAGATGATGGTGGCAAGTAGTAAAACATATTTAGAAGATAATAATGTCAGAAGTTCAGAACATGATCTTATAGATTTGAAGTCAATTCAGTGAGAAGTTTCCATCGGTTTCTAGCTTAGGATATGCTTTCTATCATCATTGAATGAGTCAAAAATATTTGTTAAGACAGTTACGTAATAATAATCTCATCAAGATAGCGTCTGCAACTTACTTCATCCCCTGGTCTTAGGACACCATATAGAGCACAAGCTATTGCATGAGTCCCAGAGAAGAACTGCAGAAGAAAAATGCCAAATTATTTTTATTTTATTAGATCAGAAGTTTCCTCGGATGCTTCAATTTTATGCATACCTGTGAACGAACTAATGCAGACTCTGCACCCACTATCTCTGCAAAAGCTTTGTCAAGTGCTTCACGGCCACCTGCTTCATTATGCCCATAGCCAGTAGAACCACCGAAATGCTGCCAAATAGACAGATATTTACACACTGCGTTCTATCAAAACCTTAATGACTATTTTCTTTTCATATTAACAACAAAAAATTGAGTCAATAGACCTATTCTGTTGACATAAAGCAAACAAAAATACCTACATGAGTTCCAACTTGGGCATTTCTGTAAGCTTTTAGTACCCGGCTTGTATTGCGAGCTACCAGCTTATCTACCTCTTGAAATTGTGGATATAGAGCCTCCATAGCTTTTTCAACCTGCACTATAAACAAAAAATTAATGACAAAGCACTGAAATATTAATCCAGCTACTGTAAAGCTTGGCATATATTATATATAGAGTTTCCCAACTGAAGTTCATACATATTGTACGTCTTCAAGAAATGTGGAAGTGCCCCTGCAAAGAAAATCATTGGCTGTAAGCTTAGGCCGGCAGCCTTCAACAATGCATGCTGCACTCACAATTTTTGATAAACCAATTCCACTGGTTCTAATTCTTCTTCTGCAAAAATCCCTCAGCAATCTGGCAGCCAATAAAGTAGCTCCTATAACATATCCCCAAATGTCAAAACCATCACCCCAGAACACGAGGCCCTAATAAGGATGGGCAAGGGTTCAACGTTCTAGCCCGGATATGCAATTTGAAACCAAAACCAGCTCTTGACTTGGTTTCTTAGGCGGTGCTTCTTCGTCATATAGCTCAAACCCAATATTGTCTGGATTTGTGTCTATAACAGAATAAAATTCTATACCATGCTACTTTGGGTACATAAGAATTAAAATTCAAAACTACCTGAATTTGGAATTTGGAAATCTAACAGTATCTCTATTAAGGTGTAATGCATCTTACCCAGTAAATTAGTACCTGAATGAGGGTCACCTTTGACTGGAAAATAGGTTATGGTGATTAGTTCTCCTATTGATTGAACCATTACTCTCCACCTTCATGCTGCCTTCGATTAATCAAGTCTATTGAGACTCATTCATAAAAGATGTTGCTAAATTGAATCAACATTTTCCAAATCTTAAAATACATCAAAGGGGGTGTTCAGAAAGTGCAGATAATTAAATTAGTTTACAGAAAGTGACCTGTTGGGTGGGAGAAAAATGTGAATCATGCCAATGGGGGCACTGGTTCACTAGTGATATTGACGGTGTAATAAGCTGTCGACCATGGTTCCATTCTCACTGTGATCTACTCCGTCTATATGGCCGGAATTTGAAAGATCTGTATGGGAGGAATTTCAAAGGGATGACGCTGGTAAAATTTCCAGCTCATTTTGGAGGCATGGTTACCTTTAATACCTGGTTCTAAGTCAAAGGAGGTCCGCTCTTTTGCAGTGCACTTCTAGGCCATGTTTCTTGAAACACTTCCAACAAAATAAAGAAATAACTTACTTGTTCGCTTTCGGTGAAATCCAGGAAAGTTGAAGGTATGGAGAAGCTTTGCACTAGTACCCATTACAATGGAAAGTAAACTTCAAAGTAGAGATGATTGAAGTCCGTACCTGGGGGCAGAATGAGGGATCAGTTGTAGCGGCGAAAGTACTACTTCGGAGACTGCAGTGAAACAAAACCTGATGTCCAGACTGTTTTGTTGGAGAAACTAGAACTACGATGGAGCCAGGGCTCCTCCATAAGAGTGGAGCCTTGATCAGCAGTGGCATGGCCATAATGATGGTCAATGTTATGAGACAGACTTCGTAATTGCTCGATAACCACTCGTCACAATCCGTTATCTGATTTTCAGTGGGGATTATTGTTACTGTTATTGCGTTTTGAAAAATGTTCGCCCCATTCTTTTTCGATGGAATGAAAGGAAATATTCAACTTCATTTTCACTTTCTCTTTTTC